>CAJHNH020000193.1:127500-160000 GCA_905116865.2 Candidula unifasciata | reverse complement strand
TTCACATTATAACGACCAAGAAGGACTAATGAACATTGAAACAGTATGTCCCAATATGTCTCCAAGTATGTCTCTCAGAATGATTCTCAATGTGTCTCTTAATATGTCTCTAAGTATGTCTGTCTGTACATCTCTTACTATGTCTCTCAATACGTCTCTCGGTATGTCTCTCAACGTGTCTACAAATATGACTCTCAAAAATGTATCCCGAAATATCTCATGGTATGTCTGTCAGTATGACTCTCAGTATGTCTCTCAGTATGTCTCTAGATATGTCTCTAAATAAGTCCCACAGTACGCTTTCTGAATGTTTCTCATGTGTCTTCCTATATGTCTCTCAGTATGTGTCTTATAATGTCTCTCAAAGTCCCTTAAAATGTCTTTCAATACGTCTTTATACGTTTCAGTATTTCTCTCAACGTGTCTCTAAATATGTCTCCTACTATATCTCTCAGTATGTCTCTCAATGTGTCTCCCATTACGTCTCTCAGTGTGTCTCTCATTGTGTCTCTAAATACGTTTCATAGTATGCCTATCAATATGTCTCTCATTATGTCTCTCAGTATGTCTCTCAGTGTGTCTCTCTATGTGTCTCTCTATGTGTCTCTCTATGTGTCTCTAAACACGTTTCTTAGTATACCTGTCAATATGTCTCTCAGTATGTCTCTCAATATGTCTCTTAGTATGTCTCTCGGAATATCTCTCAGTATATCTCTCAATATGTCTCTCAATATGTCACTCAGTATGTCTCTCGGAATATCTCTCAGTATGTCTCTCAGTATGTCTCTCAGTATGTCTCTCAGTAGGTCTCTCAGTATTTCTCTCAGTATATCTCTCAGTATGTCTCTCAATATGTCTCTTAGTATGTCTCTCGGAATATCTCTCAGCATTTCTCTCAGTATATCTCTCAGTATGTCTCTCAGTATATCTCTCAGTATGACTCTCATTATATCTCTCAGTATATCTCTCAGTAATCTCTCAGTATGTCTCTCAGTATATCTCTCAGTATGTCTCTCATTATATCTCTCATTATATCTCTCAGTATATCTCTCATTATATCTCTCATTATATCTCTCATTATATCTCTCATTATGTCTCTCAGTATATCTCTCAATATAACTCTATATATCTCAGTATGTCTTTCAGTATATCTCTCAGTATGTCTCTCAGTATATCTCTCAGTATATCTCTCAGTATATCTCTCAGTGTGTCTCTCAGTATGTCTCTCAGTATGTCTCTCAGTATGTCTCTCAGTATATCTCTCAGTATATCTCTCAGTATATCTCTCAGTATGTCTCTCAGTATGTCTCTCAGTATATCTCTCAGTATGTCTCTCAGTATATCTCTCAGTATATCTCTCAGTATATCTCTCAGTATATCTCTCAGTATGTCTCTCAGTATGTCTCCCAATATGTCTCTCAGTATGTCTCTCAGAATTCTCTCAGTATGTGTCTTAGTATATCTCTCAGTATGTGTCTCAGTTTATCTCTCAGTTTATCTCTCAGTATGTCTCTCAGTATGTCTCTCAGTATGTCTCTCAGTATGTCTCTCAGTATGTCTCTCAGTATGCCTATCAGTATATCTCTTAGTTTGTCTCTCAGTATGTCTCTCAGTATGTCTCTCAGTATTCTCTCAGTATGTCTCTCAGTATGTCCCTCAGTATGTATCTCAGTATATCTCTCAGTATATCTCTCAGTAAATCTCTCAGTATGACTCTCAGTATGTTTCTCAGTATATCTCTCAGTATGTGTCTCAGTATATCTCTCAGTATATCTCTCAGTATTCTCTCAGTATGTCTCTCAGTATGTCTCTCAGTATGTATCTCAGTATGTATCTCACTGTGACTCTCATTATGTTTCTAAATGTGTCTCTGAATACGTCTCTCAGTATATCTTTCAGTATGTGTCTTAGTGTGTTTCTCAGTATATCCCTTAGTTTGCCTCTCAGTATGTCTCTCAGTATGTCTTCAGTATGTTTCCCAGTATGTCTCTCATTATGTCTCTCAGTATGCCTCTCAGTATGTCTCTCAGTATGTCTCCAGTATGTTTCCCAGTATGTCTCCAGTATGTTTCCCAGTATGTCTCTCATTATGTCACTCAGTATGTATCTCAGTATGTCTCTCAGTATGTATCTCAGTATGTCTCTCAGTATGTCTCTCAGTATGTCTCTCAGTATGTCTCTCAGTATGTATCTCAATGCGTCTCTAAATACGTCTCTCAGTATGTCTCTTAGTATGTAGTCTCTCAGTATGTCTCTCAGTATGTCTCTCAGTAAGTATCTCAATGCCTCTCTAAATACGTCTCTTAGTATGTCCTTTTGTATGGCACTCAGTATCTATCTCAATGTGTCTCCCAAAATATCTCTTGATATGCCTCCCAGAAATGTCTCCCAGAATGTCTCTCAAAGTATAAACGAATACAAGTATGCAAGGACTGAGACTAGGAGGGCAGAGATGTTAGACAGAAGTGTGACTTTTTTCGTTGTTTGGTTAATTCTTTCCGGCCAGAGGTAGAGTTACAATACATATGTACAAAATATAATCGTTTCTTAGTCTGAAGAAAGGGTGGATACATGTATGGTCTGTACAAAGTGACAAGCATCGCTTGGCAGGTCCAAGGTACATAACGTTCTTCGAATATTTTTTTTTTCCATATCGAGCCGGTATGTTGGGAAATGAACAAGCAGAGATATTGACTGGTACTGCACTTGGTTGTACACTGATGCGTCTCAGGCTAGATGTCGCAAATGTCTCTTGTGAGCGAGTAAACAGTCCAGAGGTACAAACAGATCGTCATGGTGTCAAGAGAGTGGGGTAGCAGGGAGTGGTAAAAGGATCAGGCCGACGCTAAACGCCCAGGGAAGGAGCAAGGCGTATATGTTACTGGTACTATCATATGCGGAACACTGCATTTGCTGCTGAAGATAGGGACGAAGCGCTTATGAGAATGGCCTGGTCCTATGATGCTGGTTCTATACTAATAAGACTAAGAACAAGAATGGACATGGGAAGACAAAGATCTGCAGCTGCCGTAGAGACAGTTTTTCAGTACCGGATATGGAAGAAGGTCTGTACAATCAACAACTCCTTACCGACACAGCGCGGCCCCTAAACTAGGGAACCATCTATTAGTCAGTCACAGCCAACATGCGAATATGTTAATCAGTCAATGGGCCAGTTAACCTATAAACTAGTGAACCATTTTTCAGCCAATCAGTAAACATACAAATATGTCGACCAGTTAACCATTAAACTAGTGGACCATTTTTCAACAAGTCAACAAATATACGAACATGTCAACTTGTTAACTGACCAGTCAACCTGTAAAGCAGGGAACCATTTATCAGCCAGACAGCCCGCCAAAACACACCAGTTAGCCAACCATCCGGTCAGCCAGCAAGCCATCATCCCAACAGACAAGCAGTCAGTCAAGCAACAAACCAGCCAAATAATCAAACAGCCAACCATTTAGCCAGTCAGCCACATAACCAATCAGTCAGCCACATAACTAGTCAGTCAGCCACATAACCAGTCAGTCAGCCACATAACCAGTCAGTCAGCCACATAACCGATCAGTCAGCCAAATAACTAGCCAGTTAGCCACGTAACCGGCCAGTCATCCACATAAATAGCCAATCAGCAACATAACCAGTTTGTCAGCCACATAACCAGCCAGTCGGCCAAATAACCAGCCAGTCAACTAGCAACCGAATAAGTAAAAATTGGTCATCCACGAAAAGAAAAATCTCCGGACATTTTGCTTCAGTAATCTATGCACTACAAATTACAATACTTATTTCTGCTCCAACAGTTTCGATGCTGATTAAGGGTTTAAGGGGAAAAAAAAAAAAAAAACCCACTGATAGAGAAGTCTGGCGACAAGCCAGAAGAGGTAGAAGAGAAGTGACTAAGTAAGTAATAAGGAAATCGTATGTGTTGGACGTCGGCTCTGTGGCTAAGTCGATGCAAACGCTTCGTAATGCCGGGGGGCCGGGTTCAATCCCAGCTGCTGGTTTCGACAGTGGTATCAGGGGGCCCACCGTCCAGCAGCAATGGCAAACTACTGGACGTAATTTGCCTACAGAAACCACACAGGGTTGGTTCTGCAACGTTCTGTAAAGGATACGCAACTAACCTGATGTGTTGGACTTAGAAGAAGCAGATTTTGCAGCTCAGCTATAAACCGCAACAGAACGTAGACGAAGATGAGGAGGAGGGCGAAGTAAAGTAGCAGTTGTAGTATTACTGAAATGACTTCTGTATCTTACTTCTACTCCCTCTTCCCTCCTCTACCCATTTTAAAATCAAAGTGAAGTCTATGCCTCCGGCTAATGCGAACTGTCGTCTGCAGGCTATGGGAACGCGCTGGTCAGTTCTGCCACCATTATGTAAATGATGCTGTTCATGACAGGGGGAAACCAGCCTGCTGCTGACCACTCATTAACTTGGCCATCTCTCTATGCTTGACCACCATATTTTAAAAACAAATCGATTCTTTTCCCATTCCGGTCTTGGCATATTATTATTCCGTCCAGCTACCCACTCGATCAATTCCCGGCACATTATTCCGCCCCATCTCTCCCCCCTGTTCCCCCTTATTGCTTTTACTGAAGCGCCCTTTACTCAAACACACCCCTGTTTCAACCTATTCCTCAACATTTCCTCTCTTTCTTCTCTACCACATCGGTGATGTTGGATTTATATCATGAAATCTCGACCATCACACATAAACACAAAAGGCTGGGTCTAAAAATCTACCCCGCCAAAAAAATAAAATGCGATATTAGTAAAATACGAAAACTGTACCGACCCCAATCACAGAATCGTTGCTATGGTTACCGGGACAATTAGAATTGAAGGACTAGAACTATGAGGCATATCGTGTTTGCGCAATTTTTTCTTTTTTCTTTTTATAAACCGGACAATAGAGTAGGGGCGCCGCGAAAAATAAATCACTGGGGGAGAAGCCTTCAATGGGATGGGGCGCTGAGGTCTTGTTGAAGTTCGCAACAATAAACTTTATTATTATAATTATTAGTATAACTTCGTGTTGAAGGACAAGTACCATAAACATATGTATAACCAAAATAGCACCAACCAGCTTACATTACCATAAACCCAATGGCAAATGAACATAGTACTACTGAAGTAATATGAAATGGGACCTGTTCACGTTTCTCAGTCCATATGCACACTTTCTCAGTCTGGTCAAGGTCAGAGGGATGTCACGTTGTACTGCTTTCTTCGAAAAGAGTCTCTAGTGTGACTTAGGCTCCGGCTGTGGTTAAGGGTGTTTGGGTTAGGGCCAGTTCTAGATGTTCTGGGGTCGTTGAAAGCTGTGTCGTTGTGTAGTATAGAACACGTGACATCAGCGCTGATGTAATTGGAGGCAAGAGAACGTGGTACCCATCCGAAGTAGACAAGCCTGAGAAAGTATGAATGAAATGTTAAACAGTGCGTATATGGGCCGGGAAACGTGAACATGACCATGAAATGTGTAGCCGGATTTTTTTTTAAAATAACCTAGGCTCCCAGGTCTAGCCACCCTTAAAATAAGTACTTTTCGTGTGGGTTCCGAGGCCCAATTGTTTGAAAAAAAAAAAAAAAAAAGACCCTCTGCCTCTCCTACAAGCATGTCTTAAGACTCGACTAACTGGGGGCTTCCTTCAGAGTCGGAGTGATCTGTCTGAGAGGCAAGGAACTAACAGTCTGCATAGATATAAGTCATATTTGTAAAACGGATGTGCACGTAACACTCAGGTTCTGGAAAAAGACTAAAGTCCAGAGGTGGACAACGAGAACTTACCGCCATAGTCTACAGATAGTTAGGCCGTAAAAGAAAGAACCACGAAGAATGGGTAGCAGGTAGAGTCCTAGGAAGTAAAGGTGGCCGGTGTGATGTTGACCGCATCACTCACCGAGCCCATATTGGTCTAACAAATATAGATCTAGCCCTATATGCCCAACATGTCTGAATACACGGGGAAGCATCCTTCACTTTAATATGAAATGTATAAAACAAATGTTTAAAAGTGGGGACGTCTATAGATGGTTGTGAACAGTATGAGGGGTCGGGGGGGGGGGGGGGGGGGCATTTGGGCACCTATACATTTCTAGGCAGTTGAAAAAACAAAGGGGTGAGCTACCCCTTCTTCTTCTTCTTCTTCTTCTTCTTCTTCTTCTTCTTCTTCTTCTTCTTCTTCTTCTTCTTCTTCTTCTTCTTCTTCTTCTTCTTTTCTTCTTCTTCTTCTTTTCTTCTTCTTCTTCTTTTTCTCCTTCTTCTTCTTCTTCTTCTTCTTCTTCTTCTTCTTCTTCTTCTTCTTCTTCTTCTTCTTCTTCTTCTTCTTCTTCTTCTTTCTCCACTCATGGAATGCTTGGCGGCGTCAGGGAAGGAAGAGATCTATAAAAGGGCTCTTCTGTTTGCTTCCTATAAAGTACTTTTCAGAGTCTGATATTTCTGCGGTCTATGCTGTGCGTGGTCGACCGACTGGATCTGTTACTGCTGTATCTGTAAAAGATTTATCTCTGTGGTGCTCTACCCAATACCCCCTAAACAATTTATGGAAGCACTCAAGTTGCCTGAGCTCCCAGGTTCTGGCGACTATGGCACTGGCGTCCGAGTGGGTGAGGGGCTGCGGGGGAACTCGTTCACAATCCCCGTGGATGGTTAGTGGGCTGGGGAGGGAGAGGGTTGTCAGCGTGTTATATCTGATTATTAAACTGACCAGTTCGGCCAGGGTTTGTGTGTTCTGGGCAGGCTGGCCGTTTGGGTAGCCGGTTTAAAGATTATGGTTATGTGAATTTGGAAAGGTCGTGCGGGTTTTAAATATATATCGCAAGGGAACAGGGAAATAGGTTTATGAAAGTGGATAAACATAAAGAAGCCAAAACAGACAGGGAAGAAAGAAACATGAGCGAAAAAATAGCGGGAAAGAATTGTAAAACAATTTCAATATTTGTTCCTCCACCTCATATTTCCCCTTATCTTCTCTTCCTCCTTTTCCTCCTCCTAATTTTTCTTCTTCATTCAAAATAAAGGTAAACAAACTATAATAACAGAAGGAAGGAAGATAAAGGTCTGGGCCGTTTGTTGTTTGCGAGCCGCGGTGGTGCAGCGGCTAGATGCTCGCCTGTGGATCTGAAGGAAATGGATTCAGATCCTTACGGAGCTGAACTTTTCCTTTTTCATGATCTTCACTCTGAGATGGGCCCTGCTTCAAACGGATTCCAGGTAAGATTCCGAGAAGTCAAGGCGGCTCGTGCAGTGTTAACCACATCATCCACCGAATGCCTATGGGTCTTTAAAATGTAACACTAGCCCTATATGCCCAATACCCTTGAAGGCGTCGAAAAGGGTTATTTACTTTACTTCATTTATTGTTTATTATTTTATCTCTGCTATGTCAGTAGAAATGTAGGATACAGCCGTTCTGCGGGGAGAGATCCGGGCATTTGAGATGAGCTAAAACCCAGTGAAGTGAAGTCGATGCCCTTGACCTTAACCTTTAAACTTTAACCTGTTAACCTTATTATGCGATATGGATAGTTGCGTATTCTTTACAGGACATTGCAGAACCAACCCCAACAGCCACTGGCTGTTGTGTGGTTTTTATAGGCAAATCTACGTCCAGTAGTTTGTCACTGCTTTCTTGATACCACTGTCGAAACCAACGCAAGGCGCATGGAACGCAGTTGGGATCAAACCTGACATCCCGGCATTACGAAGCGTTCGCACCGATTTAGTCACAGAGCAGACATTATGCGATATAACCGGTGCCGATAAGGACACGCTTATGTCAGTCGCTAGCATGGGCGCCAACACATAAAAGTCACAAAAGGGGGTGTGGCTAAGCTCTCCCACATATTTTATAATTTTCTGCTCCCTTACTTCCCTAAAAAGCATGACGTAGGAGTCGACTAAATAGGAGCGCATCTGTCTGAGAGGTGAGAAACCCGCAGTCTGAATGCAACTACGCTAGGTATGTAAAACGGATATACACGCAAAACTCAAGTTATAGAACAAGTAGACGAACAACCAGAACTATTCATTGGAGTTACAAAAGGTGAACGTGAAGAAGAAGGAGAAGAAACTTCATAACAATTTTTACAGTTTCTTGAATTCTAGTATTTCATTCTCCTCAGATATGACCATAACTGTATTTTTCTTACAACTTAATTGACAATCACAGAAACTACATTGAGAAAAGTTAATATCTAAAAAAAGAATTCATTTTTGTTCCCTTCTCCCCAGATCACCATGCCTATTTACGATGCCTGACACTTGATAACATTTGAAAAATACGAGCTACATAAAACATTCTAGAAAGATATTACACAATTGGCATAAATTTTACAATAAATATATTTTTTAAACACATGACATCATCTTGTGACTCATCGATTTATCAAAATTATAATTCACATTGGCAGGAAGAGCTGGAAGAAACAAAAACAAAAACAGAAAAGAACGAGAAACAAAATTTAAAAAAACTGTGCACTGGTTGCACGCTGACAATAAATGGCATATTCTCTCATAAAGTATTGCCTTTATTCTTTAGATGCAACAAAATTTAATTACAATTTCGCCTTTATGAGACACTGAGAAGAAATGTGGAAAACAGGATCGATTTTTCTAGAATAATAAAGGAAATTGCAGTTTTGCGCGTGTCCCGTGCAGTAATTTTTGTTTTCGTATTAGAATTTTGTTAATCATCGACAGAAATCGTCTAGAACTCCTTCCCCCACCCGTTTCGTTACGTCGTTTTAATATTTTGCACGCGTGCATTATTTGATTCGTTACCTTCAATGTGAAGCGTTCCCTGGTTTAAAATTGCAATTTTTAAGATTTCTGCCGGTTGCCTCTGTTTGAGTTCTATTCAGAATTTGTGGAATATGCAAAGTGATATTCAGAATACCCGCGCGTTTAAAATAAAACAAATTTCAGGGAAACAAAAACGAAAAAGCTAACAAAAATTATTGTTAACTGCGGGCAATTTGACGTACACAAGGGACAGGTCTGGATTTTCTTTGTCTATTCGTTTATATCTTAGAGATGGTGAAGCAGATAGGGTCTTATAATCTTGTGTGTTCTTGTGTGTTTACAATGAGCAGAATTTAAGATTATGGAGACACTTGAAGGGAAGGGTAGATGAAATGGTATCTTCTCTAGTTCGCAAATGTAGGACACATTGTATGTGCTGTACACACATAGAAACAGACACTCTCAGGGTGAGAGATATTTGATGGGGAGAACGACATGTAGACAGACAGAAGTGATGGAGTATTAGAGACAGATGGAACGAAAGAACAAACGAACAAACATTATCTTCAGAGGGTTCAGAAATGGTCATGCAGACCCGCTAATACTTGACTCTTTCAGTCTCTCTCATTGCATACATTAATTCATTAATACATCACTATATTAGTAATAAAATCATTTCCAACCACATCTAGTTCTTAATTACAAACTCTAGAATGTGCACGTAATTTTGAAGCAATAATAATGTTTGTATAAACAACATACAAAAATTAAAAAAAATTCATTATGCTTAGCATACGATACATAGCGGGTGGGGAGGCGGCAGGAGTTTGGGTGTGGTGTGGGGGGGAGGTGGAAGGTATTCATGTAGTCTGTAGCGAGATAATATTCAAACAGATTCCGATTATACGTATGGGAGTTAGTGGTATTGTTGACTTCCATTGGTTACTGATTCCACAGCTGAGCTGCAGAGTACGCTAAGCTTGTTTTGTAGAGGTCTACTCTATGCAATATGTTAAGGCGTTTGCTATGCCTCCTATTATGTTCAAACAATGGCCAAAGGTAATCTAGAGAATGTTTTGATTTTGGATATAATAGAGAATGAGAGAGATATAGTGAGACAGAGTGATGTGAGGAAGAACGAGAGGGAGAGTGAGAGAGAGCGCGCATAAAAAAAAAAGGGGGGGGGGGGCTGGAGAGTGGGGATAGAAGTGAACGAAATTTTTTCATTTCCAAAGGGTTACAAACTGGGCACGCAGCCGCGTCTTTTATTCGGTCCTTTCAAACACTTATCTTTCAAACGGCTATTGAATTTTTATATACCAAGCATATATTATGTTCGTATACAAAAATTCCTAGTATGTATTTAAAGTAAAAGAGAATGAGTGTGGCGGGTAACTTCGCTTTACACTAGCGAATGCACTATGTGCAATTCACAGAGGGAACTACAAACATTAAATCTTAATAAAGGTTTCTATTACCCCCGGCCTTGCTGGTTAAATTAGAGGATTTGGGGTTTGCCCACATCTTATTCCCTACTGACTGTTATTAAATTTGTAGATTTAAATGTATTAAATTACACTAGCTTTTGTTCACTGACACAATTACAGTTAAAATGAAACTTCAGAAAACTGTAAGAACATTAAAACTACATTTATTTTGAAAATTCAAATTATAATTAAATAAAAGGCTGTGGATAAAATTATGGATTGGGAAAGCAACAGATGTTCCCACTTAGCTGTAGCTTAGGTCAGCTTATGGCTAAGCCTCGGTGACACATCAGGCAGGCCGAATCTTCCAGTCCAGTCCAGACAAACAGCATCTGCAGCTAAGCTTGGATTTACTTTTGTAGCTCCCACCTGGAACTACAATCTGGAACTATCATCTGGAACTAGAACAATAGAACAGTCCTTATACAAACAGTCAGGAAGGTTCTAACTGGAGACAACAATACCTCCAGTCTTTAAACTGTTACACTACACACATATATATGGAGTAGGATAGTAACAGGTGTTCACATTCTACTGGTATAGAATGGGAATGTGTACAGAACATGGTCCATAATCCTGATGGGGAAATATTTAGGAAACCAGTTTCATGAATACTCTCAAGAACAAGAGTTTACAGCACACAAAAAGAAAGGACATTCCTCAGTGTAAATTGTTCTGCTGTCTGCACACTAGTACTCCTTTGAAGGGTTAACATGCTTACACACACAGACATACACAGTCATATTTCATAATATTCTCATTTTAACCACATGGGTTCACATCACAATGAATGAGAAGCAGGGAGTGAGTTTACTAAGGCCAGAAACCCATAACAGGTGCTTTGCACTGTTTGAAAATAAATGGGATTGACATATCTCCATCAATATACTGGGTGCTGGGATAAATGTCAAAATACAATCATAGATGACAATGGGCTTTCCATCTGTCACAGTATTAACATAAAATATACAACACTCACTCCAGTTTAAATCTAAATCCACACATGTGCTAATTCTTATTCAGTAGAGTTTATAAGTTGTAAAGGTTGAAATATAATTATTACAATTGTAAAGCCACCTGCTGTAGAACTGAAATGTATTCCTAGTAATAGGGAAATATATCTACAACAATAATAATTACAAGCATGGGCCATATATCTCTTTTCTGCTTCTTCTTCTCTGACAGTGTGAATATTAAATTCAGCCTCACTGTGTTATTCACTTTTCAAGCTCTTTAACTAGTCTCAGAATTATCTGGACTAAATCTAAATTAAAGCAAGACAGTAATTTATCAAGCTAATATCACCATGAGGTAAAATTCAACTTAGAAGGGATTAGGTATAATGAATATACACTTCATTCCTATTTTTAATTGTCTAAGCTGGAAACAGGAACTGGCTGAGATTTTACATGAGGGCATAATTATCACTTAATTAATATAAGTATAATAATTAAAAATACCAATGCACGTTTCTAGTAGCAAATAAACATTAATTAAATCATCAAATAGATCATATGTTTGCATACATGTACATACTAGATCATAAACGTGGTTAGTAAGGATAAAGAAATTTTTCATGGTTTTTAAGCCATGTGGGGCACCAAATTTCAGAATTCAACCTGTGAGATTAATTCAGAGGAATAAGCAGCAATACATCAAATTAAACTTAATTTTATTAACCCACCCCTGATAGGGAATTCAAACAGAAAATTAGACCACAGGCTGACTAACAACTTTAGCCTGAACCGGTCAAGTTCTGAATTGAAAAGGGAACAGGAAGTCCTTAAAAAGGAGGAAGTAACTCTTCAGTTCCCCTTGACTACTCATCATCTCATTCGCCTTTATTACCTTTCAACTCTTTAATTATAATTTTGCTCCAATGAAGCATTAAGAAAGGGGTAAGAAATTTCTTAATTAATCCAGTGTTATTATGCTAATTAAAAGCAATAGGAAAATGTTTAGAACTTTGGTAATAATATTATCTAAACAAAGCACCTTTTAAAAGGGCAGAAAACAGCTGTCCAGACCAGCTCGTCACAATGAGAGAGACAGGTGATGGAGAACAAAAGAAAGAAGGGGAATGAGAGAGATAGACGGAGATTAAGAGACGTAGACAAAGAGAATTCAAGGAGAACGACAGAGAGAGAGAGAGAGGGAGAGGAGAGAGAGAGATAGGTGATGGAGAACAAAAGAAAGAAGGGGAATGAGAGAGATAGACGGAGATTAAGAGACGTAGACAGAGAGAAGTCAAGGAGAACGACAGAGAGAGAGAGAGAGAGAGGGAGAGAGAGGAGAGAGAGAGATAGGTGATGGAGAACAAAAGAAAGAGGGGGAATGAGAGAGATAGACGGAGGTAAAGAGACGTAGACAGAGAGAAGTCAAGGACAACGACAGAGAGAGAGAGAGAGAGAGAGAGAGAGAGAGAGAGAGAGAGAGAGAGAGGAGAGAGACGAAGAAGAATCAGATAGAGGAAACAGAGGCAGGGTCGGATTTAGACTTAAAAAGGCCCCTAACAATATAACTAGGCCCTTACAGTTTTAAATTAAACCAACTTATCTGATAAAACATTACAATCTATACGGTTAATAAATATATGGATGATGGAAATGTAATTATGTTATACTTCTGAAAAATTCAAAATCTCTTTTTTTTAAAAAAAATATTACATTTAAAATATATTGAAAGAAAAACTACATTTGTGAAAAAAGTGATTTTCTCAGCAAATTGTGAGGTGTTAAGGTATAGCTTCTTTGGCTTATGCTAATCCAGTACTGGGAGAGAGAGAGAGAGAGAGAGAGAGAGAGAGAGAGAGAGAGAGAGAGAGAGAGAGAGAGAGAGAGAGAGAGAACAAGACAAAGAGGGTAACAGAAAATGTGTGTGTGTGAGAGAGAGAGAGGGAGAGAGAGAGAGAGAGAAAGCGCGCGACAGAGAGAGAGAGAGGAAGAGATAGGAAGAGAGAGGACAGGACGGGAAGATGACAGACATAAGTGAGGAAGAGAAAGAGCGGAACAGAAAATACGACGGAGAGGTGACAGAAAAAGTGAGGGACAGGAACAGCGAAAGAGAAGGAGAGAGAGAGAGTATTGGGGAGAGAGAGAGACACGAGGAGAGGTGACAGAAAATTTTAGGGAGAGAAAGAGCGACAGAGAGAGGGAGAGAGAGAGAGAGAGAGAAATAACATGATATAGAGGTGACAGGAAATGTCATGGAGAGAAAGAGCGCGGGAGAGAGGGAGAGAGAGAACACGACGTAGAGATGTCAGAAAGTGTAAGGTAATGATCTCTCTGTGCTAGGGCTTGAACCTCAGACCCGTGACAATCTCCATTTAACATGTTGGCCCGTGAGTAAACGTAATTTGAATAGCTCTGTTCTAGGTAGTTACCTCAGAGATCAGCGTGTCCAGCGTTCAAGTATAATATTTATTTTAATACAACTTGCTTTTTTTTTTAGACACATTCTCTCCAAGATACTGCCTCTTTGTACCCATAGCTGTTTGTTTGTTTTAGTATCCAGAAGCCGTGAGTTGTTAACCCTTAGGCTCGGTATTATGGATATCGCAACCTTTCGGCCTTGATTCCATGATAAATACCGTAAATCTGGGAGAAATGTGGCTTTTCTGCCTACCCCCGGGAGTAAACCCGGACCACAAGGAGTTCGTCACCCGGTCACCGCGCAATCCGGTTTAAACAACTAGCTAGAGAGCCGGACGTAACCATAGCTAAGTAATAGATCCCAACAATTATTGCCATATTCATTCATTCATTCATTCGTTCATTCATTCGTTCATTCATTTGCTCATTCATTCGTTCATTCATTTGTTCATTAATTCGTTCGTTCATTCGTTCGTTCATTCGTTCATTCATTGAACAGCAGGACGTGAGGCCGGAGAGACTAGAGATTAGATGACACAGTAGACAAGAGGATTGTGCTCATTGAACCAACATTACAGAACTCGGGTCATTTCCCATAACCGCTCCGTCTCCATTTTCAGCAGCCAGCGAAGGGTTTCAATTCCAGTGACACTAAGGGCAGTCTGCATGTCTGTCTTGACTTTCTCCTGATTATTGAATGTTGGCCATACTTTTTTCCTCATGGTCATCCCCACCGCAACGTTCTCTTCTTGTTCATCATCATGTAGCGGGTCCTTTGCAGAACGTCGCTCTCATGCCGGTCTACCTGAAAGAAAAAACTCGGTCTCTCGCCAACTCTTCCTCTTCAGACACTTTCAGATACAAGGCGGAATTTATATCCGGTGCCCATCTTCGTGTTAGTCGGCCCCCGCCCTTTGTTCCTGGTTCCATGCCTCTTCTGTTATTATTTTCGTTTTCCAATCCGCTGTGGCACTTGATATCACTAGAATACTTCAGCTTGGCTTCCATGATAAGTTGTTTTTGGGTAATAATGTGGTAGTATGGTCTTCTCATCTGTTGAGATATACGTGTGCCTTCGCAAGAACAAAATAGGAAAAGGAGACTAACTACCTAGGATTGCTTGTGTTTGTTAACAAGACAAAATAATCTTTTTTCCTGACTCTTTCGTCTGTTTCGGTAATGCTCAGTTACCGTGTTTAAATAAACTGTGATACATGTGGTCACAAAATTAATTCTTTATTTGACTCTGTTCCCGAATCGAAATATTTGCGAGCCGAAACAATTTTTTTTTTCTGTTGAATCAATGCAGATCTAATCAGTCCGTTCGCCCACCCCGTAAACATATTGCTTTTTGACTTATGGTTTTATAATTTTGTTGTATGTGTGACAAAAATATAAAGTGTAAATGTACAGTATAATTTTAGCTTTGTGGTTGATAGTTGCTGGCACAGGTGGATAATGGAGGAGAAGGAGGAAGGTTACTTCCTTGTCACTGTGTGGTACAGCTTTGTTCTTTAACAGGGTACAGATGGTAGACTTAGACATCTCGTACTGTTTGGTGAGATCAGAAACACGAATTACATTTTCATGTTTAGTTATTGTATCCTTTTTTCGGGGGGGGGGGGGGGAGGGGAGGGGGCTGAGTGGTCTCGAGGAAAGGTATGGTGTCCGCCTCGAGTGCTGGAGGTCCCGGGTTAAAGCCCCGATGAAGGTTGTGATTTTTTTCTCGTGGACATCTACTAATCTCCCCTGGTTTCACGCAACAAATAGTTTAGTAGTTTGAAATCGAAAAGAGTAGCCTAACGGAGCTGCCCAGGTAAAATGTTGAATTAACAATCTATCCAAAAGTATTTCAGGATCCTCGCCGGTGCAACGGATTTTGAGCACTGAGCTGAAAATCTTTAGACTGAAGCTTGAGTTAGAAGTAGAAAGGTGCACTTATTGGTTACACCCGTCTGCCATGATGTTGATTCGGTTTATAAACGCAAACATAAACTGTAATACACTTAACCTCTTTACACTGTTGTTACTAACAATTCTCATTTTCGTAGGAGCTATAATAAGTTTAAATGTTTTGCATAAAAGTTGTATCAAGAACAAGGCAACGACAATCAATGTTTACAGCCCGCAAGATTGAGTTTTGCGGGTGGAATCAAAATCTTCTCGAAAATTGTGTTCATGACTATAGGTATTCGTCACCCAAAGTACTAACTAATGTACATTGTACTTAGCATAACATTAACCTTCACCCTAAAGGTTCATGAAGATGTATCGATGGAAGCACTTCCACACAAACCCGCCATCTTTCTCTGCCTTCCGCTGGATGAATAGGTAAATGATAACTTAGTCCTGTCCATTTCTTTATGTTGTCATTCCAGATCTTCTTTGCCCTCCTCTTCTGCGACTACCACCCTATGTTCGAATCATGTCTCACCACGTCCCTAAACCAAGCTAGCCCCTGATGTCCCGTAAATATGTAAATTTTGTCTCTGACATATTTATTAGTTGTATGTTCTAAATCTCCTTTTGAGCAGCGTAAAGGGAATAGAAAATTTAATATTGTCCGACCAAAAGCACAGTGAAGATCAAAATCTGTTCTTGAATTTAAAGAAAACGAAAATAATGTCCACAGATAAAACTGGCTGTCACCCAAAAATAACAATAAATGATGAAGAAATTGAAAAAGTCACAAACTTTGAATATCTAGGCTCTATAATAAACAACAATGGAGACTGTTCGACAGAAATTAAAAGGAGGATGGCCATAGCAATGCAAAGATTGAACAGTCTTAAAAGTCTATGGTTAAGCACCAGCAAGGAGATAAAAATTAGAATTTTGAAAGCATGCAGCTCCCCTGTGGCTACATACGGATGTGAGTCGTGGACTATCTCTCAGTCCTTAAGAAAGAGAATAGGGGCTTTTGAGATGAAATGCTATAGAAAGATTCTCAGAATATCTTGGACAAAGAAGATGAGAAATAATGACATCTGAATAGATCTGAACATCAAGGAAGATTGGCTAATAAACAGCATCCTTTCTCAAAAGCTGAAATATTTTGGACACATCAAGCGCCACGACGGATTGGAAAAAAATTATAGCAGAAGGCATGGTACCAGGAAGGAGGGGCAGAGGCCGACCGACACGAAGATGGGCACAGGATATAAGTGACTCCTTGAGTGTGAAAGTTCATGAGGCGGGAGAACTGGCAAGAGACCGAGTTTCTTACAGGCAGACTGTGATGAGAGCGACGTTCTGCAAAGGACCTTCTACATGATGATGATGATGATGATGATGTTCTAAATAACTAATTCGTAGCATTTACATCGTAAAGCCTGAACCCTCTTTTCCATTTCCACAGTGACAGTCCAACCCTCACAATCGTATAAGAAGGAGACAACAAGGTGATTTGTAAATATTGACCTAGACTGCGATGCTGATTTGACTCTTTTACATCGTATTCAGCTCGGACATAGCGGCTGTTGTAATATCAAGTCTTGTCGTGACCTTTTTGGTACAGCTGCCATCTTTGAATATGTGGAAGCCAAGAAATTTAAAGGTTTCAACTTCATGTTTTCCCCCCCTTTTGTCTGCATGTTGTGGGTACTTGGTTTTGTGACTATTTACCATAATCCATGCCATATATTGGTTCGTGAACCGATTTGTTCGTGACTGAGGCGTTCGTAACACTAGGTAACACCGTACTTGCAAACCGGAGATTCTATATCTCTTATAAGAAAGAAAGAAAATAAAACCTCTTCAAAAAAAAAAAAAAAAAAAAAAAACTAATAAAAGATACCGCCACACCTAAGCCGAACACACTTTCACACTGCAACCCACACACTAATGCACCGCGACACACAATTTGGAAAGCTCTGCTCTACAATATAAGCCCATATAAATGTTCGTGCGTGTATGCGTGCATGTGCGCCTCGCTGCCCTACGTGCTCACGTCGTTCAATTAAACTTCATCAATCATACACACTTCAGCTTGTTTCCACAAGATGTATTCTACAATATCTCTAAAATTCTTTTCATTTTTATTTTTCTTGCTTTTGAATAAATGTAGAGAATGTGTTAAAAGAAAGAAATTTCATGTAGCTGTCATTCACTGATATGCTAAGACGTTTCTTTCTCTCTTTTATGTCCGTCCAGCCATTCCCACCAGCCCTCACTTTCTTTAATTCTTTCTTCCAAAATTCAGCCCAAATATTACATGTCTTGTCAAAATCCCACCCCTTCCCTCTACCCCTAGTCTCAAATATCTAGATCTCCTCTCTGCCGTCAGAAATTTAATACATTGCTCTTTAAATAACAGAGGGGAAAAATGAATTTATTTCCAGGGACAAAGTTTTTGGAATAAATAATCAATATTTTTCATTTTATTTTCTCAGAATAAAATAAACAAAAAATGTCCCCCACTGCAAATGACATTCCCCAAGCTCGTGAACCATCATGAGTTAAAACTGGGAGGTCGTTTGGATTCTGACCCGAATTCTGCTTGATCTGGGCATAAGAAGGAAATTGCTTATTTTCGTGTTGAATGTCATAAACAAGGGACCTGCCTTCCGCGTGAATTATTGTATTATTTTAATGTGTATATAACGTAGACTGCAGGCTAATGGGCCAAAATGACCTGGAAAACTTTATTTATGGAATAAACTTTGGATGTTAGCGCAAGAGTTCGCGTAGATGTGAAATTTTTACAGTTTCTTTGTGGGAGGAAAAAATTGATTTTCTACATTAAAATATTAACAGAGCAGGATATGAATTCTGCCACCGTGTTTGGCTTTTGTATTGTCGATGTGTTAAGATTGTATTATGTCTTCGTCATGCATACATATACACAACATATATGCACATATAAGCTCAAAGGCTCTCACTCTCTCTCTCTCTCTCTCTCTCTCTCTCTCTCTCTCTCTCTCTCGCGGGCTATCTATCTCTCTCGTCGACATATTTGCTGGTGCGCGCTCACACACACCCACTTATATATACACACATATATATATATATATATATATATATATATATATATATATATATATATACATATATATACTTATAAATATATATATATATATATATATATATATATATATATATATATATATATATATATATATAGAGAGAGAGAGAGAGAGAGAGAGAGAGAGAGCATGGGAGAACATTAAATGGGATCTCTTTCTTCTTTTTTTTTTTCCTATCGTTCAGTAGTTGTAACCTCCGGCGGAATGTTTTGGTTGTTTGTCCACTTTTAGACGTTATTCTTGTTCAAGAAGAGAGCAGTACAGAAACAGTGTATGTGTGTGTTTTCAACAGTGAGTTTTTGTTGTGTTTAGAAAAGGAGAAGGAAACAGAATTGGGCTCAGTTAACAACATACATTAATATATTCCCACGAGGTTCTGTCCCAATCTACGGCAGCTTTCACAGAGTTCCGATTAAGTTTATGCTTTATACAACGGATCAACATCATGGCACAAGGGTAGTAACCCATAAGTGCTCCGTTCTACTTCTAACTCGAGTCTGAGTCTGAAGTAGCTCAGCGCAATGCACGGGCTCGAGGCACCAGTGAGGATACTGAAATATTTTGGTTAGGTTTTTAACCCCACATTTTGCCTAGGCAGCCCTTTAGGCTACTCTTTTCGATTTGCGACTGGCTAGGGATTTCTTTACGTGCGCAACAATACACACGGGCGTCCGATCTCACTACCCAGAGACTAGGGGAAATTACTAGAAGTCCACGTGAACAGAAAAAAAAATCCCAGCCTTTAATCAGGTTCCGAACCCGGGACCTCTAGCATCCGAGGCGGACCCATACCTCGTGTCCACGCAGCCCCCGCCTAAATAAAATAAAACTCGTAATTCCAATGTACTTCGATGGAAACCTACTGCTGGCTGCCTGGATTTTTATCATGGTACGGGGCGTCGCAGGTCGACTTAACCTAAAATGGGTACCAGTATGCATGTCCTGGGGAAGTAAAGACGACCGTAGTAATACTGACCACATTACCCACCTTGTGCCAATTGGTCTGTAAAAATATGGGGTGCTCTTCCCATATGCCCAAAGAGCCCAAGGCGTGAAAATTGATCTTTACTTAAATTATTTTTTTCTTTCGAATAAAATAAAAGTCACACATAGAAGAACGACTAAATAATAGAAAGAAAATCATACAAACGTTATTAAAGACTAAAAGATAACAAAAGTATTCCTTCCTTTCCTCCAGTATTAACCTTTAAAACATTCCCTATCTTCGTTTTCTCCTCTCGTTTCGATTATCTCTCCAATATTTCCGGACGTCACTCTATTCATTTTCCTAGTCGTTGACCCCTACACCGCCTCCCCCCCCCCCTTCCCTGCTTTCCTCGCCAGTACTATAACTACAAGCCTTGTGTGGTCACTCGCTGGACATTGAATGAACGGGGGGAAAATTCAATAATATGGGCTGGTCAGCGATTTCATTTTAATACCCTGGCTTTATTTTCCCGTCACTATGGAGACGGGGAATTTCATTTCCAAGTGTTCTTCTGGATAATGAAAGTTTTCCTCCTTCCAGCGCCGGACGAATAATGAGAATGTATTAGAGGGGATTACCGAACCGCCAAAGGAAATGGGCACCAAGAATAAGTAAATATTCAAGTCCAAAGAGGATTTGAAAGCGACTTTTAAAACTGTTTTCTAATATCTATCCAAGGGAAGAAACTGTATGAATGTCTTTCATGAACTGGGAAACGATAAGAACTTTGTGACCTCGATTTAAAGCTCATTTCTTGACAGAGATTTCTTTTAGGATGCGAATTGCTAAGAATTACATATATAATGGGTTGAAAGATACCAGGATTGCATAGAAGTCTGAATATCCTGATTAGAAAGAATCTATAGGTACACAGACGATTTTTTTTGTGTGTGTGTGAATGCTAAGAATTATATTTATACCGTTAAGACAGTAAATATCCAAGTTCATTCTCTTTCTTTTTTAGCTATATCTCGTCATCCCCATGTGGGATGCAATTTTTAATTTGTTTGAAGCCCCACCCTGGCTTTTGCCGGGGAACTAAGTATAGCCGGGCCTGACATATGACCTAACGACTGAACGGGGTTTCCGGGACCTCTTCACGGGTGATCCTTATCTGCATGGTGGAACTTTGTGTCACCTGGGTGTCTATCGCTTGTGTGATGTCCTAGTGGGGTACAAATTACCTACTTACCTTCTCTTTCTTTTTATCTACTTATTCTTATCATACTCCCACTACCCCTCCTCTATCTTGATGTTGTTGTTCTTTTTTATATTTCTTTTCTCACTTTATCTTCTTCCTCCATCATCGTTGCAGTGAGTCTTTGTCATCATCGTCAGCATCATCAGGAGAAACATTATCATCACCGTCACCACACCTACAACAGCATCATCATCATCTTCATCTTCTTCTTCTGCTACTTCTGATGCTATTGATTATATACAAGAGCTTTGTATGAGAAAAATAAAATGTTGGTACTCACCACAAAGTCTACATTGATGGGATGTCTATAAAAAAGTGCTGGAATTATCTACCGTCAGAAGAAAGTTACACATTATATATAGTAAAAGCTTGGATCAGTCACAGTTACGATGGTTTGGACATGTATGCAGAATGGGAGAAAATCGGCCACCATGGCAGGCATGGGAGGCTAAGAACCAGGAAACTAGACCTCCAGGACGACCCAGGGTGCGCTGGGAAGACAAAATCCGACAGTCCCTAACTGACAGAGGACTGGAATAGAACAAAGCCAGAAAGAAAACTGCTGATAGAGACCTCTGGCGATCTGTCTGGCAAACCTCTACACCCCAAGGTAGAAGATGAGAGACTAAGTAAGTAGTAAGTAAAAGATATAGTAAAAGTAAAGTAAAGGACCCTTTCCACGCCTTTCAGGCGTATGGGTATATAGGGCTAGACCTATATTTTATAGACCGATGGCACAAGATGGGTGATGTGGTCAGCATCACGCCTGCCGCCGTTACTTCCCAGGACTGCACCTGGTACACACTCAAGGATGGGTCGACCTTAAAGCCAAGGTAATTTTTTTTGAAAAAAGTCTGGCCACGCCAGCCAATTAACGAACCCACCACCTTTCGATCCGCAGGGGAGCGTCTGGCCACAGCGACTCCCACACATTATATATATATATATATATACTGTTAAAAAAAGAAACGCATAGTTTCTGAAAGGAAGAAACATACTCACAATATTGACATTCTGCATCTTTGCAAAGTAGTAAGTGAAATTACTCAAATTTCACACAAGTATACCTTAGGGATCCACCAATCAATTGACACCTTTGTTGACATCTGGGTCACGATAGTTTTTAAGCGTAGGCCTTTCCCGTTAGTATGGTGTGTGGCCTCCTCTTACGTGGATCAGTGAGTTGAATCTCCTGGGCATGGATGCGATCCGATTTCAGATGAGGGCCTGAGGAATGGTTGCCCACTCTTTTTGGAGTGCTTGGAACAGATCACGACCATTGCCTGGAGCAACGTTTCGGCGACAAACACGTCTTTGCAGCTCTCCCACAGGTGCTCAGTCGGACTATTTTCTGCAGACAGGGATAGCCAGGGAAGGGTTTGAATGCTATTGGCAGCCAGGAACTGCGTGGTCAGCTGTGCAGAATGGGGTTTGGCGTTGTACTGACGAAAAAGATATCAGTTGGCATCCCAGAATGAAAGGACATGTGGTCGAAAAATTTCATGAATATAACGTTGCGCCTTCAAGCTTTCTTCAGTGTGTACTAATTGACTCCTTCCGTTGTAACTAATAATTCTCCACACCATTATACCTCCACTCCCGTGCAGCAGAGCTTCATCAACACAATTTTGGGCTTAACCTTTTTTTTGGGGTCTATGGAGACCCTAAACCGTCTATCATGACGCTGCAACAAAAATGAATATTCGTCACTTAACCAGACACTCCACTGATTGTCACTTGACCAGGGACGGTGTTGGTTGGCCCAAAGAAGTCGATTTTGGCGGTTTCGATTCGTAAGGACATGTACTCGGTGTAGTCGCCGAGCCCAAAATCCAACATCACGCAGTCTCTTCCGAATAGTTTTTCAGACACATGACGTCCTGGAGGCATTGCCTGTGAAGTTAAAGAAGCCGTTGTAACCCTGTCTCTGAGATGACGAAGCCGAATAAAGCGATTCTCCACTGCTGTTGTCACTCTGGGTCGTCCACTGCGATGTCGGTCTTCAACAAAACCAGTGGCTTGGAACCGGTGCCAAAGTCGACTGATTGTACTATGATGCACGTTTAGATGCCTGGCAACCTGACTTTCTCCTGCCTGCAATCTGCCAATAGCAATATTCCTTAAATTTATCGATAGAGGCGCTATTGGTGACTGATTGAAAATGAACTGATCGTTTTGGTGTAGCGTTATCCTTTTATAGGGTTTCAATTGCGTAGGCGGTGAATAGTGTTCACCACAAACGGTGTTGCTTTCTCGTGCGCGCATCGTGAGCTATGCTCATAAATATGGCCTTAAACACAATTGACCACTGAGTTGTAACAATTACAAAAACCCACGCAATTCACACCCACATGTCCACTGGACACGGTAAACAACTTTTGAGTCTGCTTTTCACATACCCGAGTACGATTTTTTTAAACAAACTAATAAAAACGTGCTATCTGATTACTATGCCTTTCTTTTGTTGTTGTTGAACAGTTATAAATCACATACGTATATATATATATATATATATATATATATATATATATATATATATATATATATATATATATATATATTGACGAAATGTATTTTATATATAGAGAGAGTTGTGAACTTCGTCCAATGTCTCGGCAAGCAGACGGGTAGCCCTAGTTTAAGCTTTCGTGGCTCACGGTGTAACACACAGAGATTACATGCTACGTACACAGACACAAACACACGCGCGTACACACATACGTATGATTTGAGGCCCCAATGAAGGCGAGAATCTTTGCAGGTGGACTTCTAGTAATTGCCCCTGGTCTCTGGGTTGTAAGATCAGACGCCAGTATGTATTGTTGCGCACGTAGAATAGTCCCTTGCCGGCTGCAAATCAAACAGAGTAGCCTAACGGCGCTACGTAGGCAAAATCTACCCAAAGTATTTCAGGATCCTCGCCGGTGCTACAGTGTTGTGAACTGCGCTGAGATTCTTCGGATTCAGGCATTCGTAAGAAGTAGAACGCGTCACTTATAGGTTAATACCTTTGTGCTATTATGGTGAGTCGGCTTTGTGGCTAAGTGGATGCGAACGCTTCTTAATGCAGGGATGCCGGGTTCGATCCCAGCTGCGGGCCATGCACCTTACGTTGGTTTCGACAGTAGTATCAAGCAAGCCGACCGTCCAGAAGCAACGGCAAACTACCGGATGTAAATTTGCCTAGAAAAACCACACAACAGTCAGGGGCTGTTGGGTTTGGTTCTGCAACGTCCTGTAAAGGATACACAACTAACCTGTATGATGTTGATCTGTTGTATAAACTATACACTTCCTCTGAACTCTGCGAAAGCTGCTGAAGATTAGGACAGAGCCTCATGGGAATGTCCCGAGTGCCGTGAAATGTCTAGCTTCCTTGTGATTTGAACCCGTGACCTTTGGATCCGCAGACTAGCGTCTAAACGCCACACCACGGCGGACAACAACACAACTATAATCTTTCTATAAAAAAAAAAAAACATGTGTTTTTGAACTTCTCTGTTGTATTGAAAGACCAAAGACTCAAAGAAGAACCATTGCACAGGCTGCCAGGGAGGGCTCTGAGAAAATAATAACAAGAAAAAAAAAATACAGAAAAACAACAACTGACCAGTCTGGGCATTAGCTGGCCATGAGTGCGTCACTGAATCTCAACAATTGTTAACGGTTTAGAACATAGAGCACGCGTCGGTCAATATCTTATTCGTCTCAAAGACCTACATTTACAGACTATCCCCCCCCCCCCCCCCCCCGCCCGCTTTTTTTTTCTCTCCCTGACGCCTACTGTTTTCTTTTCTTCTTCTTCTTCTTCTTCTTTTCATGTCGCTCCAACTTCTCGGAGTTTCATGTTTCAAACCTGCACCCCTAGAATCATTTCTCCCCTTTCCTTCACCTACCACCACTCACGTATCTAGAAATGAAATTCCCCACACCCCATTTTTTCCCCTCTTGCCGCTCCCCCAGAACTGGCCAGAGACTACTCGGCCCATCCCCTTACCTCTCCCGCACTTAGCGTTAAAGTTCATAAGCGTCGTTGTCATGGAAACGACACATCGAGGCGTGTTATGTGTAATAAAATAGAAATGTAATTTGAAGGATAATTGAAATCCTGAAAGTAGCCCCCCGAAAATTGGGACTTATTGATTTTTTTTAAGGGGAAGCGGCTACTCTAAGTTTAATACCCTCCTCTGTCCATTTTGATGTGACTGACCGGTAGCTGGGGCTAGCCGGCGGGATCTCGACTGGACATTACCTTCAGTTGACTTCCTGTCCGCACTGTAAAATCAACAACTTGGAGAAATGAGTTCATGTCAGGCTGATGTTGTCCGGTTTAACATTCAACTGCTTGCTAACAACCTCAGAAAGGAAGTGTGTCGATAATAAAGTAAATCACTGTTTAATATAAATGGAAGGACATGTATTCATAATTTTAATATAAATGGAAGAATATATATTTACAACTTTAATATAAATGGAAGGACATATATTTACAATTTTTATATAAATGGAAGGACATGTATTTAAAATTTTAATATAAATGGAAGGATATATATTTACAATTTTAATATAAATGGAAGGACATATATTTACAATTTTTATATAAATGGAAGGACATGTATTTAAAATTTTAATATAAATGTAAGGACATATATTTATAATTTTAATATAAATGGAAAGACATATATTTAAGATTTTAACTAGCTGTACCCGGCCACGTGTTGCTGTGGCATAGTTTGACTAAATGAAAAAGAATGAAAATAGAAATCGCGCGTGTCTAATATGGTTACTGTCGCAACCATCGTCTGCGCAGATATAAAGATAGTCTTCAATGCTTCACTCCCCCCCCCCCCCCCGACCCCACCTGAATCCACCTACTACTCTCTCTTTCATCGAAGGTTCTTGGAAAAGAAAGACAATAGAAATCGCACGTGTCTAATATAGTTAATTTCGCAATCATTGTCTGCACAGATATAGAGATAATCTGGTTTGCCGACTTTAGAACACACAACAAATAATTGTGTCTTTATATTAGTAGTCGTTTAAATAGTATTATAAGGACATTTAAAAAAATTTTGTTTTTTGGTTATCACATACTAAAGCTGTTTGTATTTTTTTTTTAGACGGATGTAAAGCTTACTACTGTACTTGTAAATAACAAAGTATATTGTTTAAAAAAAAAAAAGAGAATAACGGAGTCGATTTAGTAAAATATAAACAAATTAGGAAATGAAAACTTTTAAATCATGTGTTCAGCTCTTTAAGTTAACAATTTCTGTCATCACCCCTCCCCTCCCCCAAGAATTTGAGTGTCATCACCTGACGATATTTTTTGTAACTGACCTTGATATCCCTGGCCATCCGAACTAAGATGGGGAGCAGGAATTGTAATGAGTAATAAATGCGGCTAGTGTAATATTTACCACACCATCTTTCAAGTACCAGTACAACTACTACCACCACCACAATAACTAAAATACTGTCACTGCTGTCTGTTTTACCATTGGAGTAGTCAGGGAGTCGTGAGCCAGAAGATTTGGAGCCGCATGGCTAGTGCTATCGCCACGGACTGAGCAGGTTAGGATGTGTAATTTCGACAGAAAAACGCCATCACCTTACCAGCGGTCTCTGGCATGACAGCACTACGGTGTAACCGCCTAATCACGACTACTGATACTGCCACTTTGAGTTGGTAAGGCAGTTACTGTGACTTAAAGGTCTTCCAGTTAATAGTTTATGTTATACTCCCGCCCCCGCCCCCTCCCCTCCAATTCACTGACTACTTATTCTCTCATTGAAGTAGGAGGGAAAAAAGCCAAGTGAAAAGCAACAAAAACAAGAAAAATACACCACAATTATGAAATGAATGCTATGGTAAACAACACAGCCCAATTCCAACGCAATGTCAGAAGAAAAAAATTTAATCTAAAAGAAAATAAATGGAAATCTACACAAATTCAACGTAACCATGCAATCGGAAAGTTTGAAATGAAATCATAAGTATGCGAAATGATCAAATTTAATTATCAACTGGTTTACCCACATACCTGTACATTTTTTTCCCTTTTGTATTTAGGGCCGCATGGTTAGAGCTGTGGCCACGACAGGCAGGTGAGGGTAAACAAATCAAATGCCGTACCGGGGATTCGAACCGCGGTCTCTCGCACAAGAGCCCAGTGTTCTAACCATTTGGCCAGCCAACAACAACTTCTGAACAACGTATTTAAGATGTTTGTCACGACTACTCATCATCATCATCATCATCATCATAAAATGAATTGCTTCAAGGGATAAAGTAAAATCACCGTATTTGTAATTAATGGAAGAACATAGCTTCTTCTTCTTCTTCTTCTTCTTCTTCTTCTTCTTTTTTCTTCTTCTTCTTCTTCTTCTTCTTCTTCTTCTTCTTCTCTTCTTCTTCTTTCTTCTTCTTCTTCTTCTTCTTCTTCTTCTTCTTCTTCTTCTTCTTCTTCTTCTTTGGGCTTTATCTTCTTCTTCTTCTTCTTCTTCTTCTTCTTCTTCTTCTTCTTCTTCTTCCTCTTCTTCTTCTTCCTCTTCTTCTCTTCCGCTTCCTCTTCCTCTTCTTCCTCTTCTTCTTCTTCTTCTTCTTCTTCTTCTTCTTCTTCTTTCTTCTTTTCTTCTTCTTCTTCTTCTTTCTTCTTCTTTCTTCTTCTTCTTCTTCTTCTTCTTCTTTTCTTCTTCTCTTCTTCTTCTTCTTCTTCTTCTTCTCCTTCTTCTTCTTCTTCTTCTTCTTCTTCTTCTTCTTCTTCTTTCTTCTTCTTCTTTCTTCTTCTTCTTCTTCTTTCTTCTTCTTCTTCTTCTTCTTTCTTCTTCTTCTTCTTCTTCTTCTTTCTTCTTCTTCATTTTCTTTTCTTTCTTCTTCTTCTTCTTCTTCTTCTCTTCTTCTTCTTCTTCTTCTTCTTCTTCTCTTCTTCTTCTTCTTCTTCTTCTTCTTTCTTCTTCTTTCATAATGTACAAAACAGGCCCTCTGCTCCAATGACAAACTTGCCTTTACCTCAAATGCACACTCTGGTGCCTCACCACACAAGTCCCACATCCGATGCTGCCATGTACGATTCTTCATTTCCTCCACTGCCGTTAAAACAGCCTCCCCCTACCAGATCCAAGGAAGCATCATTGAATAATCCTGTTATGTCCAAGATGCCTGCTGCCAGAGAAAGGCCGTCACCGTATAATCATGTGCAGCCTGCCTATCCATGGAACCCTGAACTTCAGTACCTCACCCAGTTCAATCCAGCAGCTCTTCATCAAGCATTTATGATGTCGCTCCAACGGAGGCACTATCCTGTCCCACCAAGGAGCAGTATTTATTAACTACTTTTTGAAATTGTTTCATATTACTGTAAAAATGATGTCTTCACAAAATTTAATGTTCAATTATCAAAGTCAGTGGCTTAGCAAGGATGGCCTGCGAATAGGGCATCTTAATATTTACCATTTACTCGGCAAACTGCCTGAGCTGTCGGTCAGACTTAACAATCAGTTTCATATTTTTGGAGTCACTGAAAGTCGTCTAAACAACAAAATTAATGATAATGAAACCACTATTAAGGGATTTAAATTAATTCGCAAAGATGCACTAAGAAAATTAGAGACAGGCATAGCAGTGTACATTTCAAACTGTATCAAATATTCCCATAGATGTGATCTTGAATCTATAGCAGTAGAATGTGTCTGGTTAGAAGTCAAGCCATCAAATCTGCAGTCAATTTTCATTGGGTACTTGTATCGAAATCCTTGTGCAGGTAATGATTGGTATGATGACTTCACTTCTATGATGGATGTAGTTTTTAGTTTAGGAAAAGAAATTTTACTGCTAGGAGACTTTAACATTGATAGCAATAAACCTAACCAGGTGTGGGGGATTATAATTATATCATATAACCTTAAACAGTTAATTAACTTCCCAACGAGAGTTACAAAAACATCTTCAACCACCATTGATCATATTTATGTCTCCTGTCCAGGAAATATTATTGAATGCACGGTTCCTGTTACAGCAGTCAGCGACCATTATCCGGTGTGCTGTACATGGTCTAAATTTGGCTTTAGGTCTCCTAAAAATACGCACCTCACAATTAAATTTAGAAATTTTAAAACCTTTAATTCAGAAGTATTTTTAAATGATTTGCAAAACGCACAGCTAGAGCATGTTTATCAGCTTTCTGAACCAGATGACGCGATAGCATACTGGACAAAAACTGTCTACAATGTGTTTGATAAACATGTGCCGGTTAAAGAAGTTAGGGTTAAAAATCAAACTAAGTCCCCATGGATCACTAGTGAAGTTCTGGAGGTTATGAAAGATCGAGACATGGCACATAAAAATAAAAATGTCATCGAGTATCGTAAGCTAAGAAATAAAGTGCAGTATATGATCCGTAGGATCAAGAAAGATCATTTTAATAAATTGATTATAGATAAATCAAACAGTACAGACATATGGAAGGCTATTAACATGCTGACCAACAGGAAACATCATTCAGATTCTGTAAAACCAGATTCTCTTACTTGAAATGATTTCAGTAAATATTTTAAATCAGAAATAGAAAATTTAAAATCCACCATACCAGAAGCACAGAGTGACTTAAGCCTGTTATCATCATTTAGTGATGGCAAATGCATTAATGATTGTTCTTCTGAGATTCCTCTGATGACTGTTGCTGAAGTATATAAATACCTCACCAACCTCAAGCAGACAAACTCATCTGGCTTGGATGGTGTCAGCAATCGAATTCTTCGATGTGCTGCACCAGTGATAAGCGATTCCTTAACTTTCATATATAATCAGTGTCTTGCCAAGAACTACTTTCCTTCTGCATTTAAAGTTGCAAAAGTTTATCCTCTGTATAAACCTGGCTCAACTGATAAAAGTTCTGTGGGTAATTATAGACCAATTTCTTTACTATCATCACTATCAAAACCATTAGAGAAACACATACATAAAATAATATTTCAGCATTTAAATAGCAACAATCTAATCATCGATAGTCAGTCAGGGTTCAGGCCTAAATACTCTTGTCATACTGCCTTGACAAAAATGACAGACAACTGGCATGTTAACATCAACAATGGCAAGATGTGTGGAGCAGTTTTTGTTGATTTTAAGAAAGCATTTGATATGGTTGATCATGATATTTTAATTAACAAGTTAATTACCTCAAAGGCTAACAGCAATTTAGTAAATTTTATAAAGTCATTTTTGTCTGATCGACGACAAGTAGTTTCCTTTGAGAACTGCCTTTCAGATTCCACACAGCTAAATATTGGCGTTCCGTAGGGTTCAATACTTGGACCATTGCTTTTTGCCACATATATTAATGACCTTCCGTTACATCTTAGCATAACATGTGACTTATTTGCAGATGACTGTACTATATACACTAATCATGAGAACTGTGATGAGTTAGGACGTTCATTACAGAATGAACTAGATAAGCTTATTAAATGGAGTAATGCTAATCGCATGCAAATTAACATAACTAAAACTAAATCTATGGTAATAGCAACCAGACAAAAGTTACAGATGTTAGACTTAAACAAGCCTCCACTTGAGCTCTATGTTGACAAATTACTTATTAGTAATGTTAATGAACACAAAACATTAGGTGTTATAATTGATAGCAATTTAACTTGGTGTTCTCATGTTCATGCCATAACCAAGAAAGTAGCACAAAAAGTTTATCAGTTAGCCAAAATTCAGCACTTTCTGGATCAGAGCACACGTAAACTATTTTATGTATCTTACATTCAAGCCCATATCGACTATTGTTCCACGGTTTGGGATGGTTGCTCCAAATCCAACTTAAAACGACTGTGCTCTCTACAAAATCGCGCTTTACACCTAGTCTCAGATAGAAAGCACGCGGACAAAAATCATCTCTATAGCCAACTAAGAATTCTCCCATTTAATAAACGATTAATTTTTAATAAAGCCAAATTTGTTCATAAAATATTAGCCCAGAACACTGCAGATTATCTTTTCAGGTTAATTCACACCAACCCCAAGAACAGCAAACGCCTAAATTTATTGCATTTGCCGAAGCCTAGAATAGATCTATATAAAACAAGTTTGTCATATTCTGCTGCTCATTTATGGAATCACCTCCCACTCAATCTAAAAAATATGAGTATGTACTCATTTAACCGCAGCCTTTTTAAATTCATGCTTACTAGTGATTATATGCCACCATAGATATAGCTAATAATTTCCATGCATTATTATCTTACTTATATGTATTATGCAGGTGTGTGTGTGATTGTTAGTGTGTGTATGTGTATGTATATAGATGTGTGTTTGTATGCATGTATGTTGTAAGTATGTGGGCGTATATATGTGGGTGTATGTGCGACTGTACATGAGTGTACGTGTGATTCTAGGTGTGTGTGTATTATTTATACAAGTATGTATGTATGTATGCAGGTGTGAATATATGTATGTGGGCGTCTGTATGTGTGATTGTATATGTATGCATGCATGTGTGTGTATGTATGCATGCATGTATTTGTGTATGTATGCATGATTGATGAATGTATGTATGCATATGTAGCTGTGTAAGTATGTGGGTGTATGTGTGTGTGTATATGCATGTATGTGTGTGTGCATAAATGTCTGTGTATGTAGGTGTGTGCATTTTATGTTTGTGTATGTTTGTATGCATATATGTATGCATGTGTGTTCTTGTATGTTCATGTATGTATTGATGTATGTTTGTTTTATGTATACATGTAGAAGTAGTCTATGTATGTATGTATGTATGTATGTATGTATGTATGTATGTATGTATACATGTAGATGTATGTATTTGTGCATAAATGTATGTATGTATCAGGTTTGTCTGTATACGTATGAGAATGAATGTATGTAAATGTAGCCATGTAAGTATGTGTGTGTGTATTTATGCATGTATATGGATGTATGTAGGTATATGTAGATGTATCGGTATGTGGTGTGTGTGTGTCTTTTTATAAATGTTGGTATGTGTTTGAGTATGTGGGTATATATTATGGATGTGTATGTATGTATGTATGTGTTATGTGTATGTGTGTGATTGTGGGTATATGTGTGTGTGTATGGGCATGTGTGTAATATGTGTCTTATATATATATATATATATATATAATATATATATATATTATATATATTTGTAAGTATATATCTTTATATATATATATTGTATGTATGTGGAAGTATGTGCGATGCATGTGATGTATGTATGTGGGTATCTGTATGGGCGATTGTATATGTAAGTATGCATGCATGTGTGTCTGTTTATGTATGTATGTATGTATGTAAAGATGTCGGTGTATGTATGCATGTATGTGTGTGTATGTATGCATGCATGTGTGTGTGTATTTAGGTAAGTATGAAAGTATGTATGTGTGTAAGTATGTGAGTGTATGTATGGATGTGTGTATGTTTGAAAGAATGTTAAAGTATTTGAGTGTATGTATGGATGTGTGTATGCATGTACATGTAGTCCATGTATGTATGTATGTGTGCATATATGTATGTAGGTGCATGTATTATGTATGTCTCTGTATTATGAGAATGTTTCTATGTAAATGTATCTTTGTAAGTCTATGGGTGTATGTGTATTCATACATGTATATGCATGTTTGTCGGTATATGTAGCTGTGGATGTGTATGTG
>CAJHNH020000193.1:122500-125000 GCA_905116865.2 Candidula unifasciata | reverse complement strand
TATAAGCATTGCATCCGATTCTAACTGTAGAAGTCCAAGGTGCTAGTGTACTTCATGTTCTGCAACATGAGCAGTTTGTCACAGCGTTTACCGTGTCCATTTAGGCTGAAAATTACTTTACCCATCTTAGAGCGAGGCTGTGTAGTCTGTCTCGGGCAGAAAATTAACAATCGTCACCATTTCAAATTTTTGGGACGACGCCTTCAAGATGCACAAGACTTGTTTGTATGCGTAAAAACAATAATAATAATAATAAAACACAGATCACATCAATTGTGCTGTTTGGCTCGGAAAATCGGACAAAATGCAACTTTTGAAAACAGTCTAACTATGAATTTTGAGAAATTTCAAAGTTGCAACCGAGAATGTGGAACGAAAAGCGACGATGAAATTTATCATATGTTGAAATCACTACGTACTTGAAACAAGAGAGCTTATGGGCTGCACTGGTTTGTGCATATATAGAGAATTGTAGATAACAGGGAGACAACGGCTGGGCACACAAAACAATTGAACGGGAGTTGACCGTGAGACAGAGACTACTGCGGAGAGATAATTTTAAAACACAACTATATACACTTGAAACAAACAACTGAAAAGAGAAGGACAATCAAATGTATAGAGGCAGGAAATATTTACAACAAAATAAAATGAAGGCTCTGAATGCTGAATTAAAAATAATAATAATAATAATAATAATAATGATAATAATAATAATAATAATAATAATAATAATAATAATAATAATAATAATAATAATAATAATAATAATAATAATAATAGTAATTATAATATAAAAAGAAATAACAACAATAAAAATATTCCTAACTGCCAATAAACGTAAGAAAGGGTTTCAAATAGCATAAAATATATTCAATAATTCTTCAACAGAAAAATGGATTAGAAATAATTTGAAATATATAAACAAATCCTTAATCAGATAACATCTATAATTTTTTTTATTTTTTATTTTACTAGATTTTTATGAAAGGGAGATGGGAGCCTCAAGGGGACTTACATTTTATGTTTCCGTCCTCTCTTGTTCGCATGAATATATCAAGTTTGATTCTATGTAGATTTTTTTAAGGAACAACAAGATTCCTCCATTGATTCTCATTTGTTAGAACTACAAAACAATACAATTCATTTTCGACTTTCTTTTCGTCCATGCTCAGTGCAGAAAGAATTTTCACACTCGAGATTCTTTTGGTTGGAGGTGGTAGGTTCTGAGATTTGTCTCAGGTCTAGCGTTGGGTTTTTTAAAATATCTTTTTCGTCCTTATTAGGATGAAGTTTTTCGTTATTTGAAGCCCTAACCTGGCTTTTGCCAGGGGCCGCAATATAGGCAGGCCATACATATGGCCAATTGTCTGAACGCGGTTTCTGGGACCTCTCCACGGCGATCTTCATCCGCATGGTGACACTTTGTGTCATCGGGTGTTTATCGCTTGTGTGATGTCCTGGTGGGGTAGAAAGTCATCAGTCAGTTGGGTTTTTTTTTTTCGTGGAGATTAGCAATTCAAGAAAGTGAAAGCGAGTTTAAACGTCTTAGGAACTTTATTTTTAACAAGTGACATGTTTTAAGATGATGTTTTGAGATGTACAAAACAGATATATTTCTTAAAGAGAGATTATTTTCTGTATGACTACACAACACACTAACAAACGGCACCATCTGTAATCACACATACATAAATACTTACAATGCAAGGCAGGCAAACACAGCACTAAACAAATACATTTGCCATTAGAGAAAAGAAAGAAGAGAATTGCAAAAACATACGCAATACTTGCAAAAGGCAACATGTGTAAGCAGACGTACAAATGCTTACAATGCAATACATGCAAACAATATACTGCACACACATGTTTGTATTGAAAAAAAAAATGAATCAAACGAAAAAGTACCCAAAAAAAAATTACAGATCGCGGTTTGCTTGAAAAAAAAAAAAGAAAAAAAAATAGAAATTACAATTGTACAAAAAAAATAAAAAAAGATAATGAGGTCTCTATATGTGAAGGACATCTTCGTCGTCGGTTGAATGTGGAATTATGAATCGACATCACAGCACTCGGGATACTTCCATAAGTACTCCGTCCTCATCTCCAGCAGCAAGCGAAGCGTTCCAATTCCGATGGCACCAATAACCGTCTGAATGTAAATCCGTCTCATCAATCCCCTGAGTGTTGAGCGTCGGCCAGATCTCCTAGTTACTCCTCACAGCGCCATTCTTCTAAGATCATAATGCTCTATCTGCGCCTCCGCACTGTTCACTCGTTTCCAAAAGGCCCTCACAATATCTAGCATGTCGTACATCAATTCACCACCGAGTGGTGCCGAGCCGGTTAGTAGGTAATTTTCCAACACACTAGCATGACCTGGAGAAAATATCCAAAGGATGTTAACTACCTGGGACCTCTGAAGCGATGCTTGCCATTCTGCACGAAGCATGCCTGTCTCAAACTTTCTCAACATGCTTTGTAAGTCAGTTATAATCAC
>CAJHNH020000193.1:0-117500 GCA_905116865.2 Candidula unifasciata | reverse complement strand
TGTTGTATAGTTCGTGCCGTTGTATTTTCGATATTTTCTACTTTTCCTGGGAACGTCACTTTTTTTTTTTTTGCGAGGGCTCTATTTTCATATAGACGTTAAGGTTTTTACACGAATAATGTTTAAACAGCCAAGTTGTGAAGAAATATTCATTTTCTGATGTTATTTTCATCACTTACATAATTTTTTTTTTTATTTAAGGTAACAGAACACATTTTACAGTACTGACTTGAACTGCCCAAAGCCTAAACCTAACCACATAAGTTACATCTCTAAAATATTTCACGTAGACTGCCGTAATTGTAACTGGCTCACGGAGTATGTTGAGAAAAGTGAAAACAGGCATGCTTCGTGCAGAGGGGCAAGCATCTCTTGAGAGGTCCCGGGTTAGCATCCTTTGGATATTTTCTCCAGGTAATGTCGGTGTTTTGGGAAATGAGCAGGCAGTAGACTGGCTGGCTCTGCACGACTTGGTGATGAATTAGTGCATAACAATCTAGATATTGTGAGGGCCCTTTAGGAACGGGTGAACAGTGCGGAGGAGCAGATGAATCAAGACGGTCTGAGGAGAATGGCGCTGCCAAGAGTTACCAGGGGATCTAGCCGACGCTCAACACTCAGGGGAAGGATGAGACGGGTATACAATCAGACGGGTAATGGTACCGTCGGAATTGGAACTCGTCGCTTGCTGCTGAAGATAGGGACGGAGCACTTATGGGAGTGTTCTGAGTGCTATGATATCGATTCTAAATTCAACAGTCAACATTCTGAAACATTTCACGTACTTGAAAATGTTCCAGCCCACTAATTTGTATAGTTCGCTGAGACATTTTCATCGCAAAAGCTGTAGAATGTACGTCAAACACAAGAAACACTTGTTTTGTTAAAGGTCGCTTGGTTACATAAGATCTGTGTGCTGTATAATTCTTAAAAAGTTATCAAGCAAGGACAATCATATATTTAAAACCCCGAATAATGTGGCAACAATCAGACAAAACACTCAGAATAAAGTCAATATTTATATATAATTTCATCCATTTATACTCTATAGCTGTGATATATATTCTTTTAAACGGGCACCAGTCTGTAAACGCATTAGAGTAGTGATACATTTATAGTGTTGATATTACTTGGTAAAAGACAGACTGTAGACTGATCCAACAAATGACAAATTAGATGTAGTGATTCAACATTCATTGCTAGCAAGCAAACATTAGGAGGTGTGAAAATGAACACATAATTCTTTCTGTGCTGTTTCAATATGAACATGAAGGCATATGATATGCATGTGATGAAGGAGAGGGCAAACGGAGGCAGGAGCAGGGGTGGGATAGGAGTGCAGGGGGGGGGGGGGGCGCTGAGTGTAATCTCTGAGCTAAAAACCACCGATGTAAGAATATCTGGTAGAAATCGAATACAACATTGGACAGCCACGAATAGCCCGCTGGCGGTAAAAAGCCCATGAAATCATTGTGTCCGGTCCTGTCAAAGCAACCACATTTAGATTTTTAGCCAGATATAGTAGATTAATTTGTAAATTGATATTAGATTAATTTGTAAGCTGATATTAGATTAATTTGTAAGCTGATATTCTGCATGTCTTTGCAAAAAAAAGTTAGAAATAACAAATTATGCCTCTTCTGTATCTTTCTTCCTAGTGACGTTTATGCATTGAGCTTGTTACAGCATGGCTGCGACATTTGTTTTTTTCGGTGGACATATTGACTTCTTCGGGCATTTGTTCCATGATAGCCTTCTTTTTAGTTTCAGGGGCATCGTAGAATATGTGTAGCCCCATGTGTAAAATGGCTGCGTCATGGCCCGATCCACAAGTGTTGGGCTCACCCAAGAAATTGCCTTGTCCTGTTCATGACGGCTTTACCTCACATCGCTATACTGAGTCTTCGATTCATAACACAAGCTGCGCTTTTTAGGGATTCCCCGGAAGACGTGTGCAAGCACGGGCTTTGATTCCCTGCACAAACAGGCATCTCCAAATCTCAGTATGTTAGACTTTTCTCTTTGACATGTGCATCTTTTAACGGGTTAAGTAAAGAAAACCTGTCACTTTTCCCAGTTCATCGGAATATTAAACATGACGTTTCCTCCAACAAGCCACATCGTAGACTGATATTTTTAAACAGACGTATTTACAACATTAAACCGCATTTTGAAAGGTTCTCTTCTCAACTATCTTTCGCTCTCGATTTAGCTGGTAATTTCAAAATTTACCCTGGTACTTTGTGTCCTCCAATCCATCTAGAAATCAGATTGTCTTTCAGTCTGTTTACCCGTCTGACTATCTGTATGTCGCCCCTTTTTCAAAGTGTCTATTCTTCCATCCTTTCGTTTTCTGTCTTCCTCGTTGTTCCGTCGACCTGTCGGTAGTTCATTCAGTGGGTTGGCAGAGAAAGAAAACTTCTGCAAAATGATGCACAATATTTTGTCCCTTCTCCAGCACCCCACAATTGCTGAACTCCCAACACGTTTGTCATCAGCTGGTGTAGTAGAATGACATATCAAAATCTCTGACCCGTTGGGGTTAGTGGAGGTGAATCGATGGAAGCACTAGCACATAAAATCAGTAAATGTATCTCTGTCAGCCACAAGTGTATAATAATTGAGTCCTGTCCATATTTTGCTGTTATCATTTTAGTTCTGCTTTGTCATTCTCTTCTTCAACTCCCCCCCCCCCACCCCACACCCATCCCCCACCCCAACCTCCCCCCCCCCCCCCCCAGCCCACCCAGTGTTTCTTGAGGTATAATTATTTGCAATCGAACTATGTCTCACCACTTCCCTGAACGAAACTAATGTGGGACCTTTCACCACTACCAAAACAGACGCCTGAAATGTAATAGAATGAAGGCCTACAAATCCGTTCATGTGATCCTGGAGGTTTTTGTGAAGTAAGATCCGATAAATTATCAACTAAAAAAAGTTCAGATTGTTGCATGACCTACAAAAAAAAGTGCCGTTCTATGGTTTTGAAGTTAGTGAACTAGTTGCCTACATTTTCGTCATCTTAGAGCACTAAGTTCTCAGCGACGGATTTTCTTTTTTACCGTTATCACCGTTTTAGGTCGTCGGTACTGAAGTCGACCCACTCCCCCTGCGGATCCTTGGGTTCGGGTCCTGCTGGAGTCGGGCTGTTTTCAGAATGAATTTGGCTCCCACTTTTACCTGAATACCAGGTGAAGTCCGGGGAAGTAAAGGTGACCGTCGTAATGTTGACCACATTGCCCACCGACTGGCGATTGGTCTATGAAATATAGGTCTAGACATTATATGCATGAAGATGTACAACCTTAACTTGGCTTTTACTAGAGTCGCCCGCCCAAAGAGACTGGGACATCAGCACGCAATTCTAAAGACTGCCTTGGGTAAACTACAGGTAACATTCAGTCAGAGACAGCCTTGGATAAACTACAGGTAACATTCAGTCAGAGACAGCACTTGGTAAACTACAGGTAACATTCAGTCAAAGACAGCCTTGGGTAAACTACAGGTAACATTCAGTCAGAGACAGCCTTGGGTAAACTACAGGTAACATTCAGTCAGAGACAGCCTTGGGTAAACTACAGGTAACATTCAAAGACAGCCTAGGGTAAACTACAGGTAACATTCAGTCAGAGACAGCCTTGGGTAAACTACAGGTAACATTCAGTCAAAGACAGCCTTGGATAAACTACAGGTAACATTCAGTCAGAGACAGCCTTGGGTAAACTACAGGTAACATTCAGTCAGAGACAGCCTTGGGTAAACTACAGGTAACATTCAGTCAGAGACAGCCTTGGATAAACTACAGGTAACATTCATTCTGAGATTGTCCTGGGTAAACTACAGGTAACATTCAGTCAGACACAGCCCTGGGTAAACTACAGGTAACATTCAGTCAGAGACAGCCTTGGGTAAACTACAGGTAACATTCAGTCAGACACAGCCCTGGGTAAACTACAGGTAACATTCAGTCAGAGACAGCCTTGGGTAAACTACAGGTAACATTCAGTCAAAGACAGCCTTGGGTAAACTAAAGGTAACATTCAGTCAGAGACAGCCTTGGGTTAACAACAGGTAACATTTAGTCAAAGACAGCCTTGGGTAAACTACAGGTAACATTCAGTCAGAGACAGCCTTATGTAAACTACGGGTAACATTCAGTCAGAGACAGCCCTGGGTAAACTACAGGTAACATTCAGTCAGAGACAGCCCTGGGTAAACTACAGGTAACATTCAGTCAGAGACAGCCTTGGGTAAACTACAGGTAACATTCAGTCAGAGACAGCCTTGGGTAAACTACAGGTAACATTCAGTCAGAGACAGCCTTGGGTAAACTACAGGTAACATTCAAAGACAGCCTAGGGTAAACTACAGGTAACATTCAGTCAGAGACAGCCTTGGGTAAACTACAGGTAACATTCAGTCAGAGACAGCCTTGGGTAAACTACAGGTAACATTCAGTCAGAGACAGCCTAGGGTAAACTACAGGTAACATTCAGTCAGAGACAGCCTTGGGTAAACTACAGGTAACATTCAGTCAAAGACAGCCTTGGGTAAACTAAAGGTAACATTCAGTCAGAGACAGCCTTGGGTTAACAACAGGTAACATTTAGTCAAAGACAGCCTTGGGTAAACTACAGGTAACATTCAGTCAGAGACAGCCTTATGTAAACTACAGGTAACATTCAGTCAGAGACAGCCCTGGGTAAACTACAGGTAACATTCAGTCAGAGACAGCCCTGGGTAAACTACAGGTAACATTCAGTCAGAGACAGCCTTGGGTAAACTACAGGTAACATTCAGTCAAAGACAGCCTTGGGTAAACTACAGGTAACATTCAGTCAGAGACAGCCTTGGGTAAACTACAGGTAACATTCAGTCAAAGACAGCCTTGGGTAAACTACAGGTAACATTCAGTCAGAGACAGCCTTGGGTAAACTACAGGTAACATTCAAAGACAGCCTAGGGTAAACTACAGGTAACATTTAGTCAGAGACAGCCCTCGGTAAACTACAGGTAACATTCAGTCAAAGACAGCCTTGGGTAAACTACAGGTAACATTTAGTCAGAGACAGCCCTGGGTAAACTACAGGTAATATTCAGTCAGAGACAGCCTTGGGTAAACTACAGGTAACATTCAGTCAGAGACAGCACTTGGTAAACTACAGGTAACATTCAGTCAGAGACAGCACTTGGTAAACTACAGGTAACATTCAGTCAGAGACAGCCCTGGGTAAACTACAGGTAACATTCAGTCAGAGACAGCCTTGGGTAAACTACAGGTAACATTCAGTCAGAGACAGCACTTGGTAAACTACAGGTAACATTCAGTCAGAGACAGCACTTGGTAAACTACAGGTAACATTCAGTCAGAGACAGCCTTGGGTAAACTACAGGTAACATTCAGTCAGAGACAGCACTTGGTAAACTACAGGTAACATTCAGTCAGAGACAGCACTTGGTAAACTACAGGTAACATTCAGTCAGAGACAGCCTTGGGTAAACTACAGGTAACATTCAGTCAGAGACAGCCTTGGGTAAACTACAGGTAACATTCAGTCAGAGACAGCCTTGGGTAAACTACAGGTAACATTCAGTCAGAGACAGCCCTGGGTAAACTACAGGTAACATTCAGTCAGAGACAGCACTTGGTAAACTACAGGTAACATTCAGTCAGAGACAGCCTTGGGTAAACTACAGGTAACATTCAGTCAGAGACAGCCTTGGGTAAACTACAGGTAATATTCAGTCAGAGACAGCCCTGGGTAAACTACAGGTAATATTCAGTCAGAGACAGCCTTGGGTAAACTACAGGTAATATTCAGTCAGAGACAGCCTTGGGTAAACTACAGGTAACATTCAGTCAGAGACAGCACTTGGTAAACTACAGGTAACATTCAGTCAGAGACAGCCTTGGGTAAACTACAGGTAACATTCAGTCAAAGACAGCCTTGGGTAAACTACAGGTAACATTCAGTCAGAGACAGCACTTGGTAAACTACAGGTAACATTCAGTCAGAGACAGCCTTGGGTAAACTACAGGTAACATTCAGTCAGAGACAGCACTTGGTAAACTACAGGTAACATTCAGTCAGAGACAGCCCTGGGTAAACTACAGGTAACATTCAGTCAGAGACAGCACTGGGTAAACTACAGGTAACATTCAGTCAGAGACAGCACTTGGTAAACTACAGGTAACATTCAGTCAGAGACAGCACTTGGTAAACTACAGGTAACATTCAGTCAGAGACAGCCCTGGGTAAACTACAGGTAACATTCAGTCAGAGACAGCCCTGGGTAAACTACAGGTAACATTCAGTCAGAGACAGCACAGAATTTAATTTATCAAAACCAACTGAAACTAAATTATTTGTGCGTATACTATTTCCTAAGAATTTGTGCTGATATAAAGCATAAGAAACAGGACAGACAAGTTATGTTGAACCAGTGCTGCTGTATGCCTGTGCATCTTTTAATGTAAGCAAGCAAAGAAAGAGGAACCTGGATAATGTGAATGTGTGCTTTCTGAGACTTACGCTGCGGATATCTTGGACAGATGTACAATGACTGTCTGGAAATGGCGAACGAGATTAAAAAACTAAATACAGCTATAAGAACCAGGCAGTCAGTATTCTTCGGTCATGTGATGAAAATTGAGTGACACATGAGATCATCCTGATGACTGTAAAGATCAACAATAGAAGAAGCAGAGACAGACCAAGAAAAACGATGATTGACGTCCTAAAGCCGGAAGGAATATCGTCAGAGGAATTAATTCCATCGAGATCTGAGGAGAGATGGCGTTTCACAGGGCACATGATGATGTTGATTTATACTGATTTCAATGCCTTTGTGTTAAACTGACCACCCCTATTTTAAAACCTCTATGTGGATCTTATACTGGTAGAAGAGCATACACCAGAAAACTGAGCAGAAATGCGAAAATCACTTTTCAGCGCCATAAGCGTAGTGCTCATAGTTTGTTAGGCTTGTATTTTATAGACCAGTCGGCACTCTTTTGGTGATGCAGTCAAACATCAGGCCGGCCGCCTTTACTTCCCAGGTTACCTCCGTGTGGGTTCCTGGGCCCTATTATAGCGAAAACAAGAATACACCCACTGCCTACCCAAAAGCATGTTGTGAGAGTCGACTAATTGGGAGCTTCCTTCGAAGTCGGAGTGCATCTGCCTGAGAGCCTAGGAATCAACACTCTGCATACAAATGAGTCAGATCTGTAAAACGGATACACACGCAATACTCAGGTTCTAGAACAGGACTGTGGTCCAGAAATGGACGAATAACCAGAACTTTCCGCCGGAGTTTACGCGAAGAAGAAGAAGAAGACTTTCCGAGTGTTACCTGGTACCTTTTCATGTTAAATCGACCTGCGAGCCAGGGTCAGTTTGAAAGAAAATGTATTCGGCTAGCCACTAACCAACAAAAATACAAACGGTCGGCCTGTAAAATCATTTCACAAAATCGGGACACAGAGTTAGCTCACATACAATTTATGAGTGTTTCTAATCAAGGCTTTCTTCTTTGTTGTCCATGCCATTACCGCACAATGATCTGGGCTCTGTTACCGTATACTGCACGCCGTGACTCAATCACATAAATAACACGGATCTGAACATTTTCCTTCCAAAGTTCGGTAGGAAAAACATATCAGTGCCTTCTGTGAAAATAAGTTTGTAACTAAAACAATGTAGCAGTAACAAACTTGTGACAGCTTCCTGTTGTTACAAGAAATATGACATGTTTGTATTCCGTTGTGCCAAATCAACCAGAACACCTCTTGCTGGGACAGAAACATGTGAATTGGAGAAAGACTAAACTATTTTGCATGACTGAGTTCTACTAGAGATAATATGGTTACTGCACGCAATCTTGTTGCTCGGATACAGTTCTAGAAGCAAACCTTGCCAGAAGACACCATTGACAACAGAACATTTTCAGTTATAAGCACTGGAGATTGTTCCCAGTGTTGGACTTGTTTTACTGAATGCATGTTAGTTTTAATCGATATATGCGTCAAATTGTGGCATTCTGGGAAGACCGGTCAGTAGTTGTACATCGTAAATTGTAAGCATTTCCTCCTCTCTTCGCTGGTAAAATATTAGTAACCTGAGGATGTATCGGATGCTTAGTGATTGGAACAGAATTCGCAGGCAAACAAATATTTCAACATCCTATACATTATTTATGGAGAGTCGCCGCGGCGCTGACGCTCGCTTGTGGATCGAAAAGTCGGAGCCGGAATTTTTCTTTTTTTTTTTTCTAGAAAAGACCTTGACTCCTTGGTCGACGCAGCCTTAAATGAGTACTGGTAAAGTCATGAGAAGTGAAGGCGGGCGATGTGATACTGACCACATCGCCTACAAAGTGCTGACTGGTCAGTATAATATAGGCCTACTCTTATATTCCCAATAAGTATGTAGCCTTTACTTTAATATACATTATGTCACAAAGTGTATAACAAAGTACTTATGTTCTTACTTCACAGTAGAAATGGCGAGGAAGAAGAAGCCCACAATATTAAAAACCATAGAGAAGGTAATCCTCGAAGTTCAGTAATTTTATCTGAAACAAAGCTGTTTTTACCATGAGGTAACGCCAGTGGAATATCACGTCAGACAATATTAAACGTTGAATTAATAATCGGCATCACATCACCGGCGACACTCAAATAATCGCCCCGTCGCCATCTTTAGCAGCAAGCCAAGAGTTCCAATTCCAACGACACCAGTATCTGTTTCATTGTATATCCGTCGGGCCTTTTCCTTGAGTGTTCAGCGTCAGCTAGATCACCTTGTAACTGCTCGCAGCGCCATTTATCGCAGACCGTAAAGATCAGTTTGTGACTCAGCACTGTTCACTCTCTACCTTACAACATCTAGTTTTGCATATTTACCTTTAAGTGGTGCAGAACCACCCAGTCTATCTGCTTGCCCGTTTCCCAAAACACCGACATCACCCGGAGAAAATTTCCAAACGACTATGGCTACATGGGACCTCTGACAAGATGCTTTCCACGAACGAACGAACGAACGAACGAACGAACGAACAAACTTTATTTTCAAAGGGTTGAGAATTGGGCACACAGCCCGTCTTACATTCTGCCCTTCTGGTCTCACGCCATGCATACATTATTCATGCACACATTGTGTTAGCAGATAATAATAGTATTTATAAGCATCATTAACAACATCTTTGTAACAATGTACTCTAAGTATGCCCGCATTTTAGAACAAGTATAATACTAAATGTAATAAATCTTGGTGGAAATCAACAATATTCTCATGAAACTATTATCTTCTAAGGGGGCATGTAGTCTGAAGTGAGATAATATTCAAAAAGCTTCAAATTGTATTTATAGGGGTTGTTGATATTTTTGATTGGTTGTGGAAGCATGTTCCACAGATGAGCAGAGTACGCCAAGCTTGTTTTGTACAAGTCTATTCTAGGTTTAGGGATGTGTAACATGTTTAGGCGTTTGCTATGACGCCCATTATACTTAAAGAATGGCAAAAGGTAATCGGGAGCATTTTTTGATAAGATTTTGTCTTGTCTGCATGGAGCATGCTTGCCTCGACCTTTCTCAACATTCTCCGTGAGTAAGTTACAGTTACGACTTGTATGTACAGCTGGTTCTCAGGGCAGTGGAAAGCAGCAGTGGCTGCCTTCACCTCCATTCTCAAACTACACGGTATTGCATCAAACGACAGGATTTGTTGCACTAAGCGATGTCTGTCCACTTTGGCTTTGAACCCATATACTCTTCATCTACCTCTCAACACAGAGCCTTCTGTATAGATAATCAAATCACCTAGGAAGGAACTGTCATAAATCCTTTGCTGAACGTGACCAGAATTGATAAATTATGGAAAATTATTAGAAAAATGCAAAACCGTAAACGCACAAGCAGGAAAATCGAATTCAGCCCATCGATGTTTTCCAGATCTGTCCTCTCTGGTTGTCTACCCGAGTAATCACAAATCCATATATAGTAGGCAACCACCAGTCTCCGAGGACCATAGAGTTGTGTCGTTGGTTTTGGGAACAGCTTCTGTAAAGTCCAGTGCGGGAGTGGCAGTGTCAACATAGAAACTTTGATATGCTATCGTTGGGACGCTGGGGTTTTTTTTTTTTCCTCAGACGTCTCCTCTCTATAACTCGCTGCGTTTGGTCTCTTTAGGACTGCGGCAGTCCGTTTTTCACTGTCTGCCTCCACAGGAGTCGTTCTGCAGCTAATCTCTATTGAGTGTCTGTGCCAATTTTGATTTCTTTCAGGTCGCGTTTGTGTATGTCCTTATAGCGGAGCTTTAGTCTTTCTGCATATCTTATCCCCGTTACCAGTTCACCATAGAGATCCTTTGGAATGCTATCTTCCTCCATGCGGGAGACATGTTCCTACCAAAGCTGGGGTCTTTGCTTCAATAGGAAGTACATTGTTGGCATTCCTGCACCGTTTGAGTTCTTTAGAGACAAGGTCTCGCTATGCGTATAGTGGTCGGATTATTTCCATGAGGACTCATTCTTTAACACTGATTACTTTGTTCGTCATAAAATCAGAAAATGGCGCTGACGCGGAGAGATCTGATTCAATGTAATACCTGGGAATAACATTTGACAGATGCTTAGCATTTAAAAAACACGTAGACCACATTAAAACCAAAGCCAAGAAAGGTCTCCGCAATAAAATTTATGGGAGCTACAAACTTTGAGCAACGACTGCTTGTAATTTTGGATCGCGCATTAGTTTTCTCCACACATATAAACAGACTGAAAAAAATTGAAAACGATACCTCTTGGATTTCCCCACAATTGAACACAGAATCAAGATATCCAGGGCTGTTGCTTTTCTCAAAGTGAAGTCAGACCATCGACATCCACTTTACGAGGAATTATTCAAGCAACAAAAACAAAAACAAAAAAGGAGACTCAAAAGAGGCAAATCCTGGATGGGTCGTTCTGAGGATGCCATCAAACATGTTTGCAACCTTCTTCTTCTGCCTTTCTATCCCCCAATGGAGCATAGGCCCTCAACCAACTCACGCCAAGTCGTTCTATCCTTCGCCATTGCATGGAGCTCTCCCCATGTCCTCCCAATCTTTCAAACCTCATTCTCCAGCTCTCTTCTCCATGTGTTTTTTGGCCTTTCTTTATTCTTATGCCCCTGTGGGTTCCAATGCAAAGACATTCTAGTTATGCTGTTCTCCTGTTTTCTCAGTGTGTGCCCTATCCAACGCCAGCGTCTTTTCCTCACTTCCTGATCCACTGGAGCCTGTTTAGTTCTCTCCCAAAGTTCTACATTAATTATTCTATCATACCATTTTATTCCCTCTATTCTGCGCAGGCACCAGTTAATGAATGTCTGTAATTTATTAGTAATTGCCTTGGTTGTTCTCCGTGTTTCCGCCCCATACAAAAGTACTGATTTGACATTAGAATGAAAAATGTTTAGTTTAGTATTTCTTTTAATTTCTTTTGACCTCCACAAATGTCCTAGTGCTATGAAAGCCCCTCTTGCCTTTTGTATTCTAATTTTAATATCTCTGTCACTTCCTCCATCTTTATCTACATTACTGCCTTAATAGGTGTACGACTCCACGTCTTGGAGTGGGGTGCCATTAAGAGAAACCACATTACTATTTGCCTGATTTATTCTCATTATCTTTGTCTTTCCTTTGTGGATTTTCAGACCAAGCTGCTGTGATCTCGCATTAAGTATATTTAATTTATCTTGTATCTGATTCCGTGAATGGGACAGAAGAGCAATATCATCAGCGAAGTCCAGATCATCAAGCTGTTTTGTAGGGGTCCACTGAATTCCATTCTTGGTGTTAGCAGTTACTGTTTTCATTGTCCAGTCTATAGCCAGTAAAACCTTATTGACATTAATTTTGGAAATGAATGGATAATTATGCCTACCTCTGCAAACATTAATATTACAGTCCGTATCACACTTGATGGAAGCTGTAGAGAGAAGATTCCTGGCATTGTTGACTGTCATCCACAACGAACGAGTCACCTTTACCCTTTGCCCTTCTCGTGAGGGTAGATCCCTGCTACTCATTCCTGCACCAAACCTTGTGCACCTTTGTTTCCAATCCGCCGTGGCGCTTGATAGGGCTAAGATGATGTTTATTTCCTAATTTTGCTGGATTGTGAGATCTTTTAGGATGGCAATATTTCAGTTCCTAATTAACCACTAGAAATGTGAAAATCATTAAAGCACCTTTCACCTTTCCTCTCCCAGTCCTGGTTTAGAAGCGCTCTGTCAAGTATTTGTTTACACTGTTTAAAGTTATTTAAATAAAAAATTATATATATTTGCTATTCAGCACACAATAATTATATTTATTATTATTATATCAGGCATTTTAACAAGACATAAGCACATGAGCTCCTTTAAAGATGTTTAACAGGACTGAGACCTCAACCAAATCCTACCCCCTCCCCCACCCCAGCTTTCTTACGCTCCTAATGTTGTCTTTGTGTCGGTTTTGCTGCACAGCATACACATATAAAGCTTGGAGTAGGGAAGACATGCTGCTACATGCTAAGGTTTCTATTAAAGTTTTATATTATTATTATTATTATTATTTATTTATTATTATTATTATATTTAAATCAAAAGGGCATCAATTACTATAGAAAGGCATCTATAACTATCGAAAGGAGTCTATAAATATTGAAAGTCATCTGATACTATCAAAAGTCATCTACAGTGGAACCTCGCATGCGAAACACTCGTTATGCGAAACAACATGTCTCATTTAAATTAATGTAAAATACGATAATGCGTTCCATGTCGAAAAATAATACTCACAAAATACTATCAAAGAAAGTTATATACATATTGTTAGGGAAAGTGAATAATCTTCATCTTTTCTTCAAACGCGGAACGAACCCACCTGGAATGGGAATTCGATTTGCAGAGGGGGAAAAAGTCGAAATGATTATGATGCATAACTAATTATTATTTTTTTTTTTTTTATTATAAAAATGTCCAGAGACATTTGTTTTTGCCGACGCTTCAAAATTTGGCGAAAATGCGACACAGAATTATCATTAAATAATTTGCAGTACGCATAGCCACTTCCTTATTCGGGTGATGCTTCTCAATGTAAGATTCTTTCAAAATTGCTCTTATTTCGCCAGAAAATTGTTGCTTTTCTGTTACCTCCTCTTCCTCCTCTGACAAATGTTCCTCAAAACTTCTTGCTGTGAAACACATTGCAAGTCCATAAGCTCTTCTGTGGTCAGCTCTTGGCTGTGCTTTTCCACGCGCTCTTCGATATCACTGTTATTAACCTACAATTCCATGATAGTGGCCAAAGACACAATCTCGTTGACTACAGGTTCCACAGGTACTGTCTCGAACCTCTCAAAGCCACACATCGACAACGCTCTCCGGTCAAAGCTTCTCCCAAGCAGAAGTTAGGGTCCTCTTTGTTACCCCTTCCCCTGCCTTGTCGATCATCTTGAGGAAGGCAACGATGTGGAAGTGGTTTTTCCAAAACTCTTTCAGAGTGAGGCTTGTCCCTTCAGTCACCTGAAAACAATGCTCGAAGAGTGCTTTAGTGTAGAGCTTCTTAAAGTTAGAAATAACTTGCTGGTCCATAGGCTGGGGTAACGGAGTGGTGTCGGGAGGCAGAAACTGGATCTGGATGAACTTAAATTCTTCATTGAGGTCATCTTGTAGGCCTGGAGGATTCATGTACATATATCACAATATAATACAAGTTTAAGAAAATGTGTGATCACAAGCGACACTACGATGCTGCTAGAACGAGTGCTAAACACAGACTCATGTAACATGCTCACAATTTGGGACTTCCCCTCTCCTCGCCACTCGTTATGCGAAACGTCACTCGTTAAGCAAGTCATTCTTTTACAGTTTGTTTTGCTCGCTATGCGAATTATTCGTTATGAGAGGTGTTCGTTAAGCGAGGTTCTACTGTATTACTATTGAAATGCATCTATAGCTATCGAAAGGCATCTATTTCTATCGAAAGGAATCTATTACTATCGAAGGGCACCTATTACTATCGAAAGGCATCTATTACTATTGAAAGGCGTCTATAACTACAGAAAAGCATCTATAACTATCGAAAGAAGAACTTATAATCTAGCACATATAGCGGTTATAAGCAACACTAGCCCGGTATTTTCCGCTGGCTTAGAGGGTAAGCGTATCTCATTAAACAAGACACATGGCAACAAAACCGACGTCACACAGTCACTCAGCAAGTGTGTTTCAACCTTTTTACCAGTGGCGTCTTTTCCAGCACTTGATCTGTGATGAAATGCACGTGTTATTAGATTGTTAACTGTAGAGTAAAAACTCTCTTTAAGCTAAAACGTACTTGACTTGTGATTCATAAATATCTTAGAATCTATTTTTTTAATAATTAAACGAAGGCAGAATATGTTAGTGCAACAGATTTTTCTTCTTCTTCTTCTTCTTCTTCTTCTTCTTCTTTTTCTTCTTCTTCTTCTTCTTCTTCTTCTTCTTCTTCTTCTTCTTCTTCTTCTTCTTCTTCTTCTTCTTCTTTTTCTTCTTCTTCTTCTGTTCCACATTGTAGCAAATCGAAGTGTCGGGGGGAGATGTAAAATTCTCTGATATGCTCTGTCGAGAGCACTATTAAGACTGATGTTCCTTTCTCTAAGGCTGTTCTTAATACCATCACACCATACTTTCCAGGGTCTTCCGCTCGCTCTATACCAGTTGTAACGTTTTAATGTGGCCCGCTGTGGCAAATAGTAGCAAGGCATTCTTGTTAGGTGTCCAAACCACTTCATTTGTGGTTTTTTGATGACTTGTAAGACTGGTTTTATTCCTAGCAATCGTCTGATTTTGTATTCTGATTATTACCAGTAGCAATACTATCAATTTCAAAATTTCTTCACACCCCTCTTCAAAATGTCTCACGCGCCCTGGACACCAAGGAGACTATTTAAGTGGCTGACTCCCGGCGCAGACGTCAGCTGTGTTTGAAAATATTGTTTAATCTCTGCACCGACACAAACATACCCACGTTTGTAGTCACCGTTAGCCTCTTTACAACAGACAGCCAGTTTGTTGCCAAAAATGTTTGTTAAACCATTGTGTATTACTAGTTGTAATCCATCTTATAGCAGTGTCATCTATCTTATACCCTTTGTGGTCTTCCATTACCAGTTGTGATTTATCTATTGTCATCTGTAATCCATCTATTACCAAATGTGATCTGTCTATAAAAGTTGTGATCTATCTAAAACCAGTTATGATACAAGATCCGACAATTAAGTAATGAGACTGATTTTATTTTGGCCAAGTCACAAAGCCATCTATCAAGCAAAGTATGGAATCCAAAGCGGCAGCCTTCGATTATGATCTGGCAACGTTTCATCGCTGCCCGATAAGAAGACAACAATCAAGCCGCCATTTTTTCAACCTAGTCAGAAATTCATTGCTACGTAATCAGCATGGAGCAAACAAACTAACAATAAATTGTGTTTAAAACTCAGAAAGAAAAAAAAACGCCAGTGAGACAGTTGAATTAATGCTAAAAGTTTATAAGGATAATTGTTATCTAGTGCACAGATTTCGAAGTGATAGTCACGATTCAAAAGTGGTAGGGGAATGATTACTAATGCAACTAGACCTGGACTCCCAATGTTTGTTCGTAATAAGGAACTCATTGAAAACTTCAGAGAACGGATACAAGAAGATCGTTGTTTGACTGTGAGGATGATGGCTGACGGAATCAGCCAATCTAAAACACACAATAGGGATTTCTTACAAATAGGCTTAGTAGTGTTCAAATTCTCACTGAGGTTAGATTTTTCCTTGGTCACCCAGCTTAGAATGAAAAGGAACTCTGCGCTGGCTGCTGACAGTGAGAATGGAACGCTTATGGGAATGTCCCAAGTGATGTGATGTCGATTCTTATAGTACAACACACCCCAGCTTTAAATGTATGGCAAGAAACTTTCTAGAAGGTTTAAATGAGAATAAAATAATGTGATGTTTATATTTCTTTCGCATAGGAGGCTTTATTTGTCTCTCTGTGAGTGCATTACGTTTAGCAGTTCAACCACTAAGGTTAAACAAGTGTTTTTGTTCTCCTATTTCAACGCAGATTCCCTGTGCACTGACTGCTCCGTCTCGCCTGTGGTGTTCAAGATGTGCTTTTGGCTGGGCTACTGCAACTCCACGGTAAACCCCGTCGTCTACACTTGCTCAAGCAATGAATTCCGGCGCGCATTTCTCAACATCCTGTGCTGCAGACGTCCTGGGCAAGCGTTCGCCGGCATCCCTCTCCGAATTCCAGATGCGGGCAACTGACCACTATGGATATCGACGCCGTGCCATTCGTCAGAAGATAATTAAAGAACCAGAACGCCAGGCGTCAGTGCCAGACGTGTCTTCAACTTCTTCTTCCACTCCGCAAGATGTTCAAGTTGTTGATAAAAATATTCGAGGGAAAGTTCCCTTGCCGCAGACGCTACTTAATATTGGGTCTATTGGAACACAGATTATATCTTTAGGGATTACAGATTTTCACAGCGAGAACCATGTAACTAGACTGTGTTCTAATTGTAAAGAGAAAAGCAGCCACCTGTACCAGAACGAAATTGCTCAAATGATGGTAAACCGTAGAAGATCTGAACAAGCTTTTGCCAACACCAACAATGCCTTCCATCGGAGTTGTTTTTCTCAGGAACAGAGCCGGAGCGATAAAGGCGGCGGGAAAGCCGCGCCGATGATCCCAGAAGACACTCTTGACAATGAGTTCATTACCGATAGACCGAGTGCTTGCCAGGGTGTTTGTTCGCACGAGTTATGGGGCAGCGATTCTTGTCCAGAGAACACATCTTCAGTTACTGGTGGTCCTACAACGGATCACATCGGGAGTGATCGTCTGTCGTGTTACTCTCTTGCTGAAACAGTTTCCTTTAGCGAATGATGATGATCATCAACAACATCAAGGCTGACAAACGTATGTGGTCACTGTCTGCTATCTCGCATGATTGCATGTTTAGGCAAAAACAGGATTCTAACGCGCAACCAAGAAAATCACACACGAGTTAGTGAGTGAAGTTGAACCCCCCACTAGGACTGCACACTGAGCGATTACTATCCGGTGACCTAAAGTCACTATTCAGATGAGAATCCTCCAGATAGAAAACTCAGAAACTCTGTTCACCGTAAGGTTACACTGGGCTCACTGTGGCTAGGAAGTAACCTCAACTTAAATGGATCCGCCCTCTGAGAGTGTCAGGAGAGTAAAGGGACCGTAACGTTCTTGAAAGGAGGACCTTTTCTAAGGATCAGAAGCCTCATGTGTGCTCTCTCCCTTGTGAAATTGTCTCGCAGGAGATGCGTTTTTGTTTTGGAATTGAATTACCCATGCCTCCTGCTCTGAACATTAACATTACAGTCCACATCACACTTGACAGAAGTTGTAGAGAGCAGATTCATGGGCATTTTGGACTCTTTAAACAGAATACCCAGATGAAGGTGAAAATATAGTTAACGCAGACGGATCAGTAATTCGGGGCAAGCGAAGTGCATGAGTATTCACATTAAGCTCAAAGGAGAAAACTATCAAAAAGATTTATGTTACAAGTAGCCTCACAAATGGAAACTATGCTTAGCCCTATATGCCCAATACGCCTCAAGGCGTGGAAAAGGATCCTTTCATATGAATGCTCTTCCGATGTTTAAAAAAAAGTGAATCATATACGGACGAATAGTGGTGGGAGGGGGGGGGGGGCAATTGGGATGTTGCGTAAATGTAGTTTTGTAAACAAATGATAAGAACACTCTGAAAAGATAAAAATCGTAGTGAGGATGTCTTGAAAGAAAGTACCTCACGAAGAGAAGGAGTTGTCCACATCAGAAGGATGCAATCTACATTCTTTATTCATGGCATGTGAAAGAGAAAACTGGAGTACATTGTGACAATGGGAAAGTTGGAGGGGAACAGAGGCAGAGAAAGACAGAGACAAGATGCTCGGCAGTCTGACATATATCATGGACGATCAACTGTGGCTTGGACTTTGTTACGCCAAGTTCAATCCCAGCTGCTGGTGATTTGACAGCAGATCGCTTGCGTTGGTTTCGACAGTGGTATCGATAGCCGACCGTACAGAGGGCAAAGACAAACTACTCAACGTAAATTTGCGTAGAAGAAGCTGCAACAGCCCCCCCCCCCTCCCAACTGGCCCTTTTCTAAACCCCGCCCACCCCCCCCCCCCCACCCCAAAATTTTTTTTTTTTAATGATGAGGTTGGTTCTGCAACGTCCTGTAAGGGATACGCAATTAACTTCTAACAGGAGATAGAAGGTTGTGGATAGACTTGACTCTCTGTCTCTATGGCCACATTCTTGAAACTTCAAATGTGCCGTCAGATTTCTATATTACAATATTTTAAAGTGTTTAATTGTTACAATGTTTAATATTTTATATACACAAAATTGAAGACGTATTGGTTATGAAAGCACACACTTTTGGAGAACTGGTTAGAGAAAGAGACTTTCGAGCGTGCCGTGACGAGTATGACGTAAGGGGTCTGTTGATTGATGCTGATTATGAGCACTCAAGGCCCCGTACAAACATGGGCCTCACAGATACAGCAAACCTTGTTCGAAAATTATGTGGGCACGTTTAGGAGAGTATAAAGACTCTGTCTTGATAACAGGAGAGCTAGCGGGACGGGGATATATTAAGGCCAACAGAACATATCTTTGACAGTTTGACAGCCTGTCATGGAGAAACATCTCATAGCAGCCTGTCATGGAGAAACATCTCATAGCAACCTGTCATGGAGAAACATCTCCTAGCAACCTGTCATGAAGGAACATCTCACAGCAATCTGTCACGGAGAAACATCTCATAGCAACCTGTCATGGAGGAACATCTAGCAGCCTGTCATGGAGGAACATCTAGCAGCCTGTCATGGAGGAACATCTAGCAGCCTGTCATGGAGGAACATCTCATAGCAGCCTGTCATGGAGGAACATCTAGCAGCCTGTCATGGAGGAACATCTAGCAGCCTGTCATGGAGGAACATCTAGCAGCCTGTCATGTAATGGAGGAACATCTTCTAGCAGCCTGTGTGGAGGAACATCTTCTAGCAGCCTGTCATGGAGAAACATCTCATAGCAACCTGTCACGGAGGAACATCTCATAGCAACCTGTCATGGAGGAACATCTCCTAGCAACCTGTCATGGAGGAACATCTCATAGCAACCTGTCACGGAGGAACATCTCATAGCAACCTGTCATGGAGGAAACATCTCATAGCAACCTGTCATGGAGGAACATCTCATAGCAGCCTGTCATGGAGGAACATGTCCTAGCAGCCTGTCACAGAGGAACATCTCCTAGTGGCCTGTCATGGAGGAACATCTCCTAGCAGCCTGTCATGGAGGAACATCTCATAGCAACCTTTCATGGAGAAACATCTAGCAGCCTGTCATGGAGGAACATCTCATAGCAACCTGTCATGGAGGAACATCTCATAGCAACCTTTCATGGAGAAACATCTAGCAGCCTGTCATGGAGGAACATCTCATAGCAACCTGTCATGGAGGAACATCTAGCAGCCTGTCATGGAGGAAAATCTCATAGCAACCTGTCATGGAGGAACATCTAGCAGCCTGTCATGGAGGAACATCTTTTAGCAGCCTGTGTGGAGGAACATCTTCTAGCAGCCTGTCATGGAGAAACATCTCATAGCAACCTGTCACGGAGGAACATCTCATAGCAACCTGTCATGGAGGAACATCTCCTAGCAACCTGTCATTGAGGAACATCTCCTAGTGGCCTGTCATGGAGGAACATCTCATAGCAACCTGTCATGGAGGAACATCTCATAGCAACCTGTCATGGAGGAACATCTCATAGCAACCTTTCATGGAGGAACATCTAGCAGCCTGTCATGGAGGAACATCTCATAGCAACCTGTCATGGAGGAACATCTATCAGTCTGTCATGGAGGAACATCTTCTAGCAGCCTATGTGGAGGAACATCTTCTAGCAGCCTGTCATGGAGGAACATCTCTAGCAACCTGTCATGGAGGAACATCATCTCATAGCAGGACATCTGTCAGCCTGTCATGGAGGAACATCTCCTAGCAGCCTGTCATGGAGGAACATCTCATAGCAGCCTGTCATGGAGGAACATCTCATAGCAACCTGTCATGGAGGAACATCTCATAGCAACCTGTCATGGAGGAACATCTCATAAGCAGCCTGTCATGGAGGAACATCTGTCATGGAGGAACTCTAGCAGCCTGTCATGGAGGAACATCTCATAGCAGCCTGTCATGGGAAGAAACATCCTGTCCTCCTAGCAGCCTGTCATGGAGGAACATCTCAGCTGCAGCCTGTCAGGAGGAACATCTCCTAGCAGCCTGTCATGGAGGAACTCATAGCAGCCTGTCATAGCAACCAGCTGTCATGGAGGAACATCTCATAGCAGCCTGTCATGGAGGAACATCTCCTAGCAGCCTGTCATGGAGGAACATCTCATAGCAGCCTGTCATGGAGGAACATCTCATAGCAGCCTGTCATGGAGGAACATCTCCTAGCAGCCTGTCATGGAGGAACATCTCATAGCAGCCTGTCATGGAGGAACATCTTCTAGCAGCCTGTCATGGAGGAACATCTCATAGCAGCCTGTCATGGAGGAACATCTCCTAGCAGCCTGTCATGGAGGAACATCTCCTAGCAGCCTGTCATGGAGGAACATCTCATAGCAGCCTGTCATGGAGGAACATCTCATAGCAGCCTGTCATGGAGGAACATCTCATAGCAGCCTGTCATGGAGGAACATGTCATGAGGAACATCTCCTAGCAGCCTGTCATGGAGGAACATCTTCTAGCAGCCTGTCATGGAGGAACATCTCATAGCAGACTGTCATGGAGGAACACCTCCTAGCAGCCTGTCATGGAGGAACATCTCATAGCAGCCTGTCATGGAGGAACATCTTCTAGCAGCCTGTCATGGAGGAACATCTAGCAGCCTGTCATGGAGGAACATCTAGCAGCCTGTCATGGAGGAACATCTAGCAGCCTGTCATGGAGGAACATCTAGCAGCCTGTCATGGAGGAACATCTCATAGCAGCCTGTCATGGAGGAACATCTTCTAGCAGCCTGTCATGGAGGAACATCTCATAGCAGCCTGTCATGGAGGAACATCTAGCAGCCTGTCATGGAGGAACATCTTCTAGCAGCCTGTCATGGAGGAACATCTCCTAGCAGCCTGTCATGGAGGAACATATAGCAGCCTGTCATGGAGGAACATCTAGCAGCCTGTCATAGCAACCTGTCATGGAGGAACATCTCATAGCAGCCTGTCATGGAGGAACATCTTCTAGCAGCCTGTCATGGAGGAACATCAGCTAGCAGCCTGTCATGGAGGAACATCTAGCAGGAACATCTAGCAGCCTGTCATGGAGGAACATCTCTAGCAGCCTGTCATGGAGGAACATCTAGCAGCCTGTCATGGAGGAACATCTTCTAGCAGCCTGTCATGGAGGAACATCTAGCAGCCTGTCATGGAGGAACATCTCATAGCAACCTGTCATGGAGGAACATCTCATAGCAGCCTGTCATGGAGGAACATCTCATAGCAGCCTGTCATGGAGGAACATCTCCTAGCAACCTGTCATGGAGGAACATCTCATAGCAACCTGTCATTGAGGAACATCTCATAGCAGACTGTCATGGAGGAACACCTCCTAGCAGCCTGTCATGGACGAACATCTCATAGCAGCCTGTCATAGAGGAACATCTAGCAGCCTGTCATGGAGGAACATCTCCTAGCAACCTGTCATGGAGGAACATCTCATAGCAGACTGTCACAGAGAAACATCTCCTAGCAGCCTGTCACGGAAAACATCTCTATCAGAAAAAACGAGCAGCACATGAGACAGAAGAAATCAACAAACATGACAAAGCCTTTTACTGCCACAAATCTTCATCGTCATCAGTAAGCATGTCCTTTACAGAACGTCGCTTCACGGCATGTCTAAAGTGTCTTTCTCTAGCTAATTCTCCAACGCTGTATTCCTTCACGGCATGTCTAAAGTGTCTTTCTCTAGCTAATTCTCCAACGCTGTATTCCTTCACGGCATGTCTAAAGTGTCTTTCTCTAGCTAATTCTCCAAGGCTGTATTCCTTCACGGCATGTCTAAAGTGTCTTTCTCTAGCTAATTCTCCAAGGCTGTATTCCTTCACAGCCAGTGCGTCTTTTATGTTCTGTGTCCACATTCGGAGAGGTCAGCCTCTGTGTCATTTTCCTGAAATTGTACCTTTCTTCATCCTCTCTCCAAACCAGCATGGCACTTGGCACGTCCGAAATACCTAAGCTTCTGGGACAGGTTGGTGTTCATGAGCCAGTTCTCCTTGATGCAGTATGTCGACATTATTGTTCATGTATTTACGAATATTATAATTCAAAGGGGTAAACAAAAACTGCACATAAAACACAGTTCTAAAATATATAAATGTAATTATTGTACATACTTTTTTAAAAACCCATAATATGTACTGTATTGCATCACCTCTGAAATCTTTTGACACAGCCAATGTAGTTATCTTTCTGTATTTATTAGTATTTCTATTTCTGTGTAGTCATTAGAGCGAATGGTTGTTGCTGTGGGTGGTTGCTGCTGTTGATGGTCGTTGGTGTGGATGGCTGGTGTGAATGGTCGTTGGTGTGAATGGTCGTTGGTGTAGATGGTCGTTGGTGTGAATTTTCGTTGGTGTGGATGGTTTTTAGTGTGAATGGTCGTTAGTGTGGATGGTCGTTGGTGTGGATGGTCGTTGGTGTGGATGGCTGCTGGTGTGAATGGTCGTTGGTGTGAATGGTCGTTGGTGTTGATGGCTGCTGGTGTAAATGGTCGTTGGTGTGAATGGTCGGTGGTGTGGATGGCTGCTGGTGTGAATGGTCGTTGGTGTGAATGGTCGTTGGTGTGAATGGTCGTTGCTGCGAATGGTCGTTGGTGTGGATGGTCGTTGTTGGTGTGAATGGTCGTTGGTGTGGATGGTGTGAATGGTCGTTGGTCGATGGTGTGATGGTCGTTGGTGTGAATGGTCGTTGGTGTGAATGGTCGTTGGTGTGAATGGTCGTTGGTGTGAATGGTCGTTGGTGTGAATGGTCGTTGGTGTGAATGGTCGTTGGTGTGAATGGTCGTTGGTGTGAATGGTCGTTGGTGTGAATGGTCGTGGTGTGGTCGGTCGTGGTGTGTGATGGTCGTTGGTGTGAATGGTCGTGTGTGGATGGCTGGTGGTGATGGTCGTTGGTGTGGTGGTGATGGTCGTTGGTGTGTGAATGGTCGTGGTGCTGGTGTGAATGGTCGTGGTGTGATGGTCGGTGTGAATGTGGTGGATGGCTGCTGGTGTGAATGGTCATTGGTGTGGATGGCTGCTGGTGTGAATGGTCGATGAATGGTGGTGATGGTCGTGGTGGGATGGTCGTGCTGGTGTGATGGTCTGGTGGTGTGGATGGTGGTGTTGGTGTGAATGGTCGTTGGTGTGGATGGTGCTGGTGTGAATGGTCGTTGGTGTGGATGGCTGCTGGTGTAAATGGTGGTGGTGTGGTTGGTGTGTGGTCGTTGGTGTGAATGTCGGTGGTCGTTGGTGTGAATGTGTGGTGATGGTCGTTGGTGTAGATGGTCATTAGTGTGAATGGTCGTTGGTGGTGGTGGTTGGTGTGTCGTGTTGCGAATCGTGTGGTGATGGTCGTTGGTGGTCGATGGTCGTTGGTGTGAATGGTCGTGGTGGTGAATGGGTCGTGTGGTGGTCGTTGGTGTGAATGGTCATTGGTGTGAATGGTCGTGGTTGGTGTGAATGGTCGTTGCTGCGAATGGTCGTTGCTGCGAATGGTCGTTGGTGTGAATGGTCGTTGGTGTGAATGGTCGTTGGTGTGGATGGCTGCTGGTGTGAATGGTCATTGGTGTGGATGGCTGCTGGTGTGAATGGTCATTGGTGTGGATGGCTGCTGGTGTGAATGGTCGTTGGTGTGGATGGCTGCTGGTGTGAATGGTCGTTGGTGTGAATGGTCGTTGGTGTGAATGGTCGTTGGTGCGAATGGTCGTTGGTGTGAATGGTCGTTGTGTGGATGGCTGTTGGTGTAGATGGCTGGTGTGAATGGTCGTTGGTGTGGATGGCTGCTGGTGTGAATGGTCGTTGGTGTGAATGGTCGTTGGTGTGAACAGTCATGGTGTGGATGGCTGCTGGTGTGGATGGTCGTTGGTGTGGATGGTCCTTGAGCCATATATGTCATGTGGGTAGGTTAAGGTGCGTTCAAGAATTAGGGGGGAAACATAACTGTGGTGGGGTGGCAAGGTTTTGATGGTATAATATACTGTTGGGACCTTTTACTAGTTGTAGGTGTGAAAACAGAGAACATTGATTGATTATGTGTGTGTGTCTTTAAGTGAGTGAGACAGACAGACACACACACAGACAGACAGACACACACACAGACAGATCATGGTTATATGTGTTCTGCAGACCCCCGGGGGTCTAGAGACTACCAGCTAGGGAACCACTGTCATGGACTATAGCAGCTCTGTGTTTTAGAGATTAGTAAATGTGTTTAACAATTTCATTATGCTCTAGTTCAATTTCTGCACGGTATAGTTTTTTTTTTAAAAGGAAAAATAAAAAATAGACCATTCTCGTTGATTTCGGACATTAGTGCGAGAGTGGCACTGAGTAAAATATTCAATCCCAACAACCTAAAAATCACAACGGCAGCAGTGGGTTTACTGTAGCCAACCTGCAAGGTGGATACAAGGCTAAGAATTGTTGATGCTATCATTTGTTACTGTAGGTGTAGATGCTGTCTGACACTGACGTATTCTTAAGATTTAAAAAATTATACCTGAAAAAAGGATAGAAACACAAATATAATGCACAAATTTTTTTAAATTCTTTACTTAACAGTTCATCATTAAAACAAAGAAACATGCAGAAATTAAGACATCAACAACAGAAGTGATAGCACCGCAGACTTGTCCTGTAAATCGGAGGCTGTGATTGTATTTGTCTTGGCTTTAACCTGAAAAACTGACACTTTTATGTAGATCCAATTCCCAATTTGTGTCACTTTTCCACATTTGCCTACAATGACCTGAGTACATATCACGAACATGCCCACATCTCGCAGAATGCTGTAACACACACACACACAGTGCTGGCTCCCAACGTGGAATATAGAATGTGCTGGCCTGTCACAACATTCAAAATAACACAATGTGACACCCCTAGAACACAGAACAGCGCGTGAGAATGGACACACATGAAATATCGCGCCTGGCAGGATGCTGGCATGTTCATGATATGTACCGTGTCCTGTTTACTACATGATTATTTAATACAATCTTCTGAGTCTGCACCTGTGCAAATGTTTAGCAGGTGAAGATATGAATAAATTAACTAACAATAGCATTTAGAGTTGTTTTTTATTTGTGTTAAAGGACATTTTAAAGCTAAGATGACATCATATTTTCTCATAAGCCTCAATAGTTAAGGTCACAAAGTCATACAAGTCACCCTGATAAGTGTGTTTTTTAGGCCACAAGGGGATGCAGTCAGATTTATGATTCACCCCGTTGTTTACTTATCACCCTTTACATATTTCAAAAAATAATTTTAAAATGATAAATGAATTTATTACTGGCCAGCATACAAATTTTTGTTTGTTTGTTTTACAGAATATTCTGTCTGTTCTCATTTTCTTACTCGTGTCAATAAAAATGAAGCATGCACCAATATAGATGTACATCATTACCATTTCGACAAGCATGGGCAATCATACCCCTCCACAACCTGCAATCTTCAAAAGCATTTATCAATTCATGTGCGAATGCCCCTTCAGGCCATGTGCTTTTATACAGGCATACATACAATTAAGGACAGTTTGATGAATTGCATTTAAACATTTACAAGCAATGCAAGGTCACAGACAATCAATGAAATGTCTCTGTAGGCATACATACAACTAATGACAGTTCGATGAATTGCAACCACACACAGTCTAGGAAGTTAATAATCAGACTGACTCCCTTTAATTCAGGCTAAGACAAAAATGACATACTCAAATACAAAGTTACATATATATCAGTTAGTAAGCTTCCAGAAACATTTGGGTCAACAGTAAATATCATCAAAGACAGAGGACAACTGACAACTAACAATAATCACTTTCATGAGACATTTCTGTGTTGTCTCATTTTGTCCATAAGCACGTCCCAAACATTTGACTATCAGTAAAACAACTGAACAAAGGGTAAAAATCAAGACACGGTAATTTACATTGTATACACAGACCACAGGCAGGTGGCATAAACAGGTAACATGCATGTTAAAACAAAAATCTCATTCGAAGAAACAAAACATTAAAAGATTACAAAATGATAAGAATACTATTGTCCCCAGCTGTCAAATGACAAGTGACAGACATTTCATCATGGAAATGTTTCTACGGAAATTTTATTCGACAAGAGTTGGTTACACTGAACATAATCTCACTATGTTAGAAATAATGCTAAGGCATACAGCTGCCTGACAGGGTATCCTTGTGAAGCAATGCAGGATGTTCCAAGTCCACACACACACAAAGACTTTCCGAATGTTGACTGTGCTCAAGCTTCCATGGGTTCCCTGTGCCCAGAAAGACGGCAAAGAATAGGACCACCATAAATCAGCATGCAGGTTGTGAGAGGTGACACAATCACACCCGAGGAACCTAGCCTTTCCTATTACAGCACATACATTTACACAATGTATTGTTTATGTCTGTTAACAATACAACAACCTGGTGATGTGGCATTCCCTCCCATTACATTATACAATGACTCAGCATATCTGCACTAAGTAGAATTTGAGTGACACTGAAAACCTCATTCCTATAGAAAAACTTAAGCTGCAAGATCAAACTTTTCATGAACAAGTCTAGAAACGGCTTCTGTGAGTTGGCTGATGACCATCTACAAAGGGCTTCTGCTGATGACCTAGGCTATGTTATAACAGGCAAACAGATGAAGACATGAAGTCCACCACATGACTTAGAACTGAAACTGTTTTATCACTGATAGAGTTTTAACATTAACTGGACATGCTATCTAGGGCATGCAGTTGTGCTGTGGAACAAACAAGCGGATAGAATGGCTGGTTCTGGAGGCACAAAAAGATCATCATGATGGTCCGAAGATAATGGTGCGGAGGGGAGTCTCAAATGACAGGAAATGCAGAGGTATAATCAGACCCACTGGTACCATCAGCACTGGAACTGCACTTTTGCAGAAGATGGGGGTCTTTACAGGATGTCCCAAGTGCTTTGATGTCGAGTCTTAACTCAGTAAGGACTTTATAGAATACTGCAAGTCACGGATGCTCAAGATGCTATTGTATGCACCCACATCTTGCAATCTTGCACACCTTGTATGGGGACATATAAGTAGGCTCAGAATATGTGCGTGTGCTATCCTACTGTAGTGAAACCAAGCCACCAAAGATCCATGAGCGCACACCAGTTTGTGGAGTTGTGAACAACCCAACTGACAACAACCAACAACACAAACAACCTCCTTGCAGTACAAACAGTTCAAACCTAGCCACAGAATTGCAGGTGTTTTATAAATTTTCAACAATCATTTCATTTGACCACTATTGTCTCCAAAATCATCATATGTGAATAATAACAAAAGAAATTAGAAAATATACTTGCGGAGGATAGGATTTGTAGAAGGGGAGGCTCAGAGAGAGGAGATTCAGTAACCACTACAAAGATGATGACACACCAGATAATAAAGAATAAACTGCAATTTCTGCACACATTTGGAAACATGTAGTGACAGCAACATATTCTCTACAAAAGTGTAGCAGCAAAAACTGACAGAAAAAGAACTATATTCCCCGCAAACAAACTGAAATATCAGACAGTCACTAGAACAAATACAACTTTCCCTAGAAACAAGATAATGCTCTTACAGTGCAGATTACTGTTCAGGAACAGTTTACTCAAAAGAGTCAGAAGTGGAAACAAGAAACATGATTTACTACAACAACAAAAAACATGTCAAAATCTAGTTCATGGCAGGCATGTCACAGATGATTCTCAAAGGGAATTAAAACAACATGATATGTACAGTTGAGAACAATGGTAGGCCATGATGAGGTGATTAGGATCTGTTGGTTCCAGGATCTACATGGTTTTCAGACAGGTTCTGCTGCAGCTGCTGCAGCCACCGCTTTGTTGTATTGTCATCCTTGAGACAGTTCTGGAAGGTATGATCTTTCAGCTGGTCAGGCAAACACTGGCGCAGAGCCTCACGTGCCCTATGGACAATTACAGATTTACAATCATAATGTAATAACAAGGTATGCTAGAAAGGGCAGTGGGGAATAGCTCCTGTTCACAAAGGGTCAGGTTATGAACTCTAAGTACAATCCCATTCTTATCTTCATGTTTTAGATAGTAGACTGGCCCTTCCAGACATGTGTTTATTCTGTTAATATTCACGGCAAAATGTGGCAGCTGGAGGGTGTAGAGATCATGCCCGACTTCTGCCTCAGATATTTTGTGTGCAGAAAATGCAATTTAACAGAATCTTTGATGTGGAAAACAAGCAAACACGGCAAATTCAATACCCATGAATGTTTATATGCTTAACCTAGGGAGAGAGAGACACAATGTCCTCCAAGACCTTACATTCCAAAAATCAGCAAATAAATAATTTAGTCATAGATTTATTATTTTATCTACTGAAGCGCAGCATGCTAAACATTTGAAAATGCTGGGCTCTGATATCAATGGGAGACAGGTTTGAATCCTCAGAAATCTTAACTTGCCAGTCCACGGCAACAACACTAGTCATGCAGCCATAAATCCTCAGGTTCAAGGACCTCCCCTGCCTACACAGCAACAATGGTAAACACAAGTAGTGTAGCGGTTTGAAAAAAAATACCTTTATTATCGCATTTTCTATCAAAGAATCCTGAAGCATGTTTTTAAAAAAATGTTGACACTTTATCTCTATGTGGATAACCAGTGTCTTTACTGTACACCAATACCAGAACAAGTCCTGCACTCAGTCATCAGGTTATTTGTACAACAAATATATTTTCATGGAAGTCACTGACTTTGGATGTTAGCCATAATCATAATCAGTGGCATGAAACCCAATGTATCAACACTTAACCAGCCAAACCATTTATCAACCCTTACCCAACTTAACAATGTATCATCCCTTATCCAACCCAACAATGTTCAACCCTTACCCAATCCAACCATGTGTCAACTGTTACTCAAACATGTGTCCATCTTTACTCAAACCCAACCATCTGTCAACCCTTACACAAACCCAACCATGTGTCCACCTTTACTCAAACCCACCCACCATCTGTCAACCCTCACACAAACACAAACATGTGTCCACCTTTACTCAAACCCACCCACCATCTGTCAACCCTTACCCAAATCCAACCATGTTTCAACCATTACCCAACCCAACATCAATCCTTAGCCAAACCAACCATGTATACAGCAGCAGCAGAGTGACAAGAGGAGGTGCTGGAGAATCTGTACAAAGTCTTGTCCAAACTGCTAAATATTCAGCTGCGATAATCATGTGGAGAAAACAGGCCCCCAAAAAATGTGACGATTTGGCTTTCAGATAAATAACCTACCTGGAATTATCTGAAAGGCGTAGATAACATCGGACAACATGCTTCAGCAGACGAGCTGAAGGTTCTTTGGATAATGAAAGCACCATTTTACCCTGCAATGACAAAAAATACAAACAAACCAACATAAGAATTGTGGGAAAGCAGAAAAAAAAAGATTCATGTGAATTCTATTATCCAGCTGTGAGCTGTCTCACTCACGAGAGTGCAGGATTGCTGCCTTCACAGACTGTTTATAAGAATGTGTTATGTCCCCTCCCTAGTGTAGGATCTCTACAGTCCGTGCCTGTGATCCTGTCTGCTAATGAAGCAATGTCTTCGCCCAGCCATCAAAATCCCACACTGTCAGTGATCCTGCCTGCTGATGAAACAGTGTCTTTTCCCTGCCATGACAATCCCACACTGTCAGTGATCCTGCCTGCTGATGAAACAGTGTCTTCTCCCTGCCATGACAATCCCACACTGTCAGTGATCCTGCCTGCTACAGGATCTTAGGCAGTGACAGGTCATGTAAGGGAGTGACTGGTCATGTAAGGGAGTGACTGGTCATGTAAGGGAGTGACTGGTCATGTAAGAGAGTGAATAGTCATTTAAGGGAGTGACTGGTAATATAAGGGAGTTACTGGTTATGTAAGGGAGTGACTGGTTATGTAAAGGAGTGAATAGTCATGTAAGGGAGTGACTGGTAATATAAGGGAGTTACTGGTTATGTAAGAGAGTGAAGTCATGTAAGGGAGGGATTGGTCATGCAAGGAAGTGACTGGTTATGTAAGAGAGTGAATAGTCATGTAAGGGAGGGATTGGTCATGCAAGGAAGTAACTGGTCATGTAAGGGAGTGACTGGTCATGTAAGGGAGTGACTGGTTATGTAAGAGAGTGAATAGTCATTTAAGGGAGTGACTGGTTATGTAAGAGAGTGAATAGTCATTTAAGGGAGTGACTGGTTATGTAAGAGAGTGAATAGTCATTTAAGGGAGTGACTGGTCATGTAAGGGAGTGACTGGTCATGTAAGGGAGTGACTGGTTATGTAAGAGAGTGAATAGTCATTTAAGGGAGTGACTGGTTATGTAAGAGAGTGAATAGTCATTTATGGGGGAGTGACTGGTTATGTAAGAGAGTGAATAGTCATTTAAGGGAGTGACTGGTTATGTAAGAGAGTGAATAGTCATTTAAGGGAGTGACTGGTCATGTAAGGGAGTGACTGGTCATGTAAGGGAGTGACTGGTTATGTAAGAGAGTGAATACTCATTTAAGGGAGTGACTGGTTATGTAAGGGAGTGAATAGTCATTTAAGGGAGTGACTGGTTATGTAAGGGAGTTACTGGTTATGTAAGGGAGTGAATAGTCATTTAAGGGAGTGACTGGTCATGTAAGGGAGTGACTGGTTATGTAAGAGAGTGAATAGTCATGTAAGGGAGTGACTGGTTATGTAAGGGAGTGACTGGTTATGTAAGGGAGTTACTGGTTATGTAAGAGAGTGAATAGTCATGTAAGGGAGGGATTGGTCATGTAGGAAAGTCACTGACTAGGTAGGAGAGTTAAAGATCATGTATGGGAGTGACTGGTCATGTGGTGGAGTGAAAGATCATACAGGGGATGGGGGAGGGGTGACTGGTTATGTAGGGAAAAAAACAGATCATGTACGGAATTAAAATGGTCATGTAGGGAATAAGACTGGTCATGTTAAATTATTAGTACAAAATAAGCTCAAAGACATCATCACTCACCAGTATCATGGCTACATGTGAGAACCTTTCGTACGTATGACATATGTAACTCAAGCCTGTCTCATCGAGGAGAATTTTCTGCAAGATGAAAGTGGCAACCTGAAAGGAGACAACAGGCAACATTTAGTCTCTCAGCATGGTGTCATATGCTAACTGGTTGGAAGGAAATTCCATTACCTCAAGTGATCTTAGCTAATATAGCAAATGATGGAAGTTCTCTTGTGCATTCACAGGCTGTTAACTCTGGCAAGAAGAGATGGCTGTTCACCCATATCTTGACATTAGTCCTGTTTCAGGACTTTAGTGCTGCATTTACATCTGTTTTAAGATGTGGCTTATTTGTGTGCAGATGTTGGTTCCTCACCTCTGATGAATACCGTTCGGCGGTGTAGGGACAGCATATCTTTCGAAGTGTCTAGAGGTGAATGACTAATGCTTCAAACAATATTTACAAAAGTTCCCAAATCAAATATCTCACGACTAATTGAGGTTTCCTACTGGAAAGTGTTTACCTAACACAGTTCACATAATCATATTGTACAACTAATACCCATAACCGTCAGCAACAACAATTTAAAAGTTCTCTACAATCGTGCATCAGTCTATTCATTGGGATGAAACCACAGTATAACGATGAAGATGAATTGGTGACCACTGAACTACTGTCTGGCTAATACCCTCAGATACTCACTGATCTCCCTCCAAGGCGGTGTCATCTCAAAGGGCTCACCTAGCCTCGACTTGATGTGAGTCCCCAGCATGGGACGCCTTCTGCCTATGAACCCACTCCTGGGGGTCTCCAGTAGCCTTTCATTATAGCATCAGTTATGTGCCCACACTTGGGGTCACCAAAAACCTATACATAATAGCTGACTAAAGACTCTGCCCCGGCATTCCCTAGTCTCCCGACGCACGGTCGCAATCAGCCTCTAATGCGATCAGGAACACATCCTCGCAGTTGGATCATAAAGAGATGTTGGGCCCTCAACGCCTTGTCTCCATTAAATACACTCAACTGGAGCATACCGAATTAGACATCAAATTCTACTGAACAAACTAGCTTCAAGCAGAATAAAATAATACACATGATTAAACAAAAAATCCCACACGTGCCTACACACGTTCGCACTATCACAACGACAGAGAGGCACTAATTCAATCACGCCAGGACTCTTCACACCCGTAGTTGCAAGTGTGTCTTTAAATTCTCGCTAACCTTCCGGGTTCTTCGCAGTCCCCGTGGCGATTGCTATTAGCCGTTAATTTCAAGAAAGCCCCGTCTTACAATTTAGCCGTGTGTACCTTTGGCACTCGCCTCTACTATCATCATCATCCAGCACCTTCACGACCGGCGTAGGCAACACGCCTCTGACGCCTTGTACAATTGAACAGCAAAGTGAGTTTAGCAAACAACAGCCTCTCAGGCAAATGAGCTCTAATTTTAAAGTAAACACGATCCTAGCTACATTGGCCAAGTCCGTGAAGTAGAACCTGCTTTGAAGATGTGGTGACGCAGACATGGAGAATGCTTTCTAGGATCAAAATGACAGTGAGAATCCATACTATACAGTGAACATCTAATTCAGCAGGGGTTGAGTTCTGGAAGATGCAACACTGAGGTGGCAAACATAGGCAGACTTGTAACCAGGTTGCAACTTTTACTATTAGCATGTCAACCTTTCGCTGGTTACTGAAGAAGGGGAAGGAAAACACGTTGAAATGAGTGCGGTGATGTTGATTCTTGATTTATTTATTAAAGGATGACTGTAGGAGGTGTAGATAGGCACCTGGTCCGGGTGCACCCTCGCTAATGATGGTTCATCTCGCTAATGATGGTTCATCTCTGCATCCCAGATAGGACCTCAAAGCAGGTTTGCTCCCAGAAATGCAGTGTGCAGACCCAACTGGCAGATGGCCTATGCTCTGGTACACCTCAATCCCCTCCCAAACCATGGGTTATATGATCAAACATGTCTCTTAGTCTGCATTCCAGTTTTAACCTAGTGAGGGCTGAGTCAGCAAGGGGTTACACTGAGGCAACCAGAATAGCAAGAACTACTGCAATCGATCAGTTATCCTAATACAAAATGTCCTCCATTTATAAAATTAGTAAAAAGCATCTTGAAGTTTGTACGCATAAACTAAATTAATAAGGTAGATGTAATAAGTGCCAACACTAGCAGTCTCCTACTAGAACTGTAGTTCACTGTTGAAGCAAACAGTCAAACAATCCTAACAGCAGAAAAAAGTAGTAAGAGAAAAAAGTAACATATCTAGATGAAACCACAAAAATACATAAATTTGTCTAAGCATGATAACAGCAGACTTGCTAGTAAAAATCTTCACTGAAAGTCAACGTATAAACTGTAGTTTAACGGCTATTCGAGAATCAAATTCCGACTGGTTGGTAAACATAAATCGTTTGTCATAGCGATACTGTTCACTGCTTTTAAGCTAAGTACAGCTCAACCTTGTCCAGTGGTTCACAAACTGCAAATGAATAAAAATGGACACTGGTAATGTATTTCCCACCAGCGGTTTTCGTCAAGGAAGGTCAAAATACCGCTAAAATTCATCATTGATTGTGTCGTGTGTATGGTGATAATACTGTAAGTGACAGTTCTATGAGGGATTAGTCTAGGAAATTCAGAGGTGTGCGTAAAGATGTGCATAATGAGGGTCAAAAAGGATGACTACTCATGTGTGACTGAAACAACCACAGATGTCCAGATAGTTAAGCACACATACATTTCAGAAAACAGTGCAGTTCATGCAGGAAAAAGAGCTGCAGATACATGCTGGTTCTTCCTTGTGTTGGTGTCAGGCCCGTTCTATGCCTATACCGCTTCATGTGGAATGTGACAGCCTTTTATCATCTTAAGGAGAATGCCAGTCTCTTGTGCCAAGCTCTCCTATTTGCTACCTCCTGAAATTGTTTCACTGCTTTTTCCTTACTGCCCTTCTCAGCTATAAACTAGATGCTTAGAAACTGTGTCTGTATCGCATGACTTTACTTATTCTTTTAACTTTCTATTTTGAAATGCTTTCGTGGAATGAAGAAACTGGTTAATCATATTAATTATTTCTATGAAAGGAAAGGACAAAATTGTACTTACTGTTTTAGACAATTCACTGCCACCCTCCATGATTCGGAGGCACAATGGAATGATCTCTGTGTTCAGAAGGAAGGTTATCACTTCTTGTTCATCTGTCTGTAAACATAATTAGATACAAATGTTCTTTGTATCATCATAACAATGTTACAAAAACTTACAGCATAGAGAGACGATAAAAACATGCAATCAGACTTATGTTATTAAAGCAAGCTAACAATAAAGCAAACAGACCCATGTTCATTATAGGAAGCTACCGATCAGGGAAACATACCCAAGTTTAATGAGAAGGAATCATTAAATATCGATAAACACATCTCCACCATAAGGGAAATGTGAGGAACTATTTCACTGAAGCAAGATAATGTTCACATTCTCAGCCCACATTAATTATAATAGTTTTTCTTAGAAACTGTTAAGGTTTCACTATATTCTTAGAATACTGAACTGCAACTCACAGGTTCTGAGAAAAGCTAAGTAACAAAAGACACACCCTTTACAACAGCCAAGTGAGTTAAGGCACACCCTTTACAACAGCCAAGTAAGTCATGATACGACACACCCTGCACTCAGCCAAATATGATAAGACAACGCCTGTACTCAGCCAAGTAACATATGACAACCCCTTTGCAACAATAAAGCAGAAATGACACATATTGGAATTTGTTGTTTATGCACATACTATAGACTGTTACTCTACTATAGACTGTTACTCTACTATAGACTGTTACTCTACTATAGACTGTTACTCTACTATAGACTGTTACTCTACTATGTTTGTAAAGTATATTATTTTCAAGTATCCATGACAGTAGACCTAAAATCATTTGTTTAACTGACCAGAAAATAAAACAGCAAAATAACCACTAAACAGTGCAGTGTAGTCATGGAGGAGTAAACGGGTATTTAACTCTTTCTGTCCCAACCAAGGTACAATGTGTGATCGGTTATAATCCGTGTTTATCAAATAAAAAATGGTATGTAATTATGTATATTACATTTGATTTGAGTATGCTAAAGAAATCTGGCTAGCTTTGCTAACATACAGCACAGTATATGTCGTCTCTTTGAAAATTGCTCTATTCAATTCATCTATTTTCTCCTTAAATATTTCAAACAAAACATCCTATACAAACAGCAAGCAAGTAAAGATATCCCTGGGGATACATGCCAACACATAAACACAGGTCCCAACAGACTATCATACCTTGACTAAGGCTCCGATAACCCCAAGGCTGGTCAGGCGCAGGTATTCAAATGGACGAGTTTTGCTGACTGTGTGCAGGAATGGGTAGAGGAACAGCGGAATGTGTGCTGTAGATGACAGAAACAGTACTTAGTCAGTCTATCTGACAGTGCGTGTCATAAACTACGGATATTTCAAATTACAGCTACGGTTATTGTAACAAGTATGACCAACCACTCATAAAATGTTCAAGGTTGAATTAGAAATCAATATCACAGCCCTCTAGACATTCTCATAAGTGCTCCCTCCCATTTCCAGCAGCAAACATAGCTTTCCAATTCTGACAGCACCAGTAACAATATGATTGTAAAAGCATCTCATCCTTCTGTCAAGAGTTGGGCAGATCTCATTCTGCTCAGACTGTGATAATCTGTTTGTGCCTTTGCACTGCTGACTTGCTCCCAAAGAACCTTTACAACATATAGGTTTTCATGCATCAATTCACAATTAAATGGTGCAGAACCAGCCAGTCTATCTGCCTGTTCATTTCCTAACATATGGGCGCAACTTGCAGAAAATATCCAAAGGACGGCAACCACCAAGGACCTCTTTAGCGATGCTTGCCACTCTGTACAGAGCATCTGTCTTCACTTTTCTCAACATGCTCTGTGAGTCAGTTACAATCATGACATGTATGTACAGCTGGTTCTCAAGCAGGCAGAAGATTGCAGTGACTGCCTCCACCTCTATTCTCATACCAGATGCTGTGGTATCATACACCAGACTTTGTTGCGCTAAGCGACGTCTATCAGCTTTCACTATGAATTGGAAGATTTAACAGACATTTCATTACAGTGGTTATAATCTGATCATTGCTAACTTAATATAAAGTCATGATGGATGCACAAATAACAGTCTCTGACTCTATCCTCAGCAGCGCACAAAAATGTAAAAAAAAAAAAAAAAAAAAACTACAGCTGCCATTAACTCATGTGGATATGTTGACCATACTTAATCACTTTGTTAAAGGAAATGCACAAAAACTTTAGTGCTTGTCCTAAACTACTAATTTTCTAAGTCAGAGTTTATTTACTGTTTGTAGGTGCAAATCAATGCTGTTGCTGGTGGTAGTCAGTCAGAACTTACCTGCAAGAAATGCTGATCTGGTTTCAGGATGCGATGCAACACACTGTAGAAGGGCTAGAGCATTGCACACTCGATTTGACTGTGAAGCCTGTGTTACATAGAAAATATAAATAGGACAGCATAAGTAACATCATTTAACTGTCCCACAGGAGACAATCATACCTGTATTACATAGAAAATATATTTAGGACAGCTTAAGTAACATCATTTAACTGTCCCACAGGAGGCAATCATACCTGTATTACATAGAAAATATATATAGGACAGCTTAAGTAACACCATTTAACTGTCCCACAGGAGGCAATCATACCTGTATTACATAGAAAATATATATAGGACAGCTTAAGTAACATCATTTAACTGTCCCACAGGAGACAATCATACCTGTATTACATAGAAAATATATATAGGACAGCTTAAGTAACATCATTTAACTGTCCCACAGGAGGCAATCATACCTGTATTACATAGAAAATATATATAGGACAGCTTAAGTAACATCATTTAACTGTCCCACAGGAGACAATCATACCTGTATTACATAGAAAATATAAATAGGACAATATAAGTAACATCATTTAACTGTCCCACAGGAGACAATCATACCTGTATTACATAGAAAATTTATATAGGACAGCTTAAGTAACATCATTTAACTGTCCCAGAGACCTAGGACAGCTTAGAGATTTGTGAAAGATGGGCCATGGGAAGACACTGGAAGAGAGGTATATAGACACATGGCTGGCCCTCAGACAGACCTCTAACAGACAGAATGCAAAAACACTGATAAGAGCTATAAACAAAAGCCTCCAGATGAGATTTGGTTCATGCTTGGGCAAAGTTGCAGAAAGAATGGGCGCTTATATTGAAGACACTGGAAGTTCTGGTGTTCTATAGACATGAACAGGCAGGCTCAGAACCAACAGCTTCACAGAAGACCAGCTAGATGACAAAGCATGAACTATCCAGAATAAGAAACAACAGGGCACCTTTGCCACCATCTATCAGACTTAGAAAAGGTCTCCATACTCCACTCATGGCACATCTAAATACAGAAAACAGCCAGACAAGATGCACAACGCAATCTCTCCAGGAGGGCTTGCCACAAGGCTACACTGTAAATCTTTACAATGACCTGCCAGAACAAATACAAAAAGCTTGTACGCTGAACACCAATCTTGTGAAAGTGGAGCCCAAAACTCAGCGAGACCTTAGAAGACTGCATGAGTACTGCCAAAGATGCTACTGCAAAGACGGTCTACACAATCTTTACCAAAAGACAAGTAGCAAGGAAGAATATTAACCTGAGGTAGACAAACACCAAGTGATGAAAGAAGAGCATCCCACATACCTTGGAGTCACATTTGACCGGCAGCTCAGCCTCAAAACCATATTGAAAACATCAGGAATAAGGCATTGAGGCGGTACAGTGAGACGTGCATCATGGGCCAAAGGGATGCTTATATCTAGCTCATGCGATAGAGTACAACAACTCACTGCTTACAACTTGATAACGAGACTCTTGAACAGTACAAAATAACCCTCTGATTAATCTGCGAGGATGGCACACCATACCTGTGAAATCCATACAAATGTGGAACCCCTCTGTTTGCGGAGAGAAAAAGACACTTTAAAACAAAGCTTAAAAATCTAACCATTAATAGACATCTTGTAAAAACTGGGAATCCAAACAAAGAGGATGCATTGTTAATGATCCCAGATACACCTCCCAGAAAGACGTCAAGTTGTTGCAGCACCACCACATGCTCGCTTTAAAAAAACAAATTGGTAGGCAGGAAACCAAACAGTCCGACCCAATCGCTCTTATGAACTCATCACTAAAGACCGTTCTTACCTCCAAGAATGGATGTCTATACTGATGGATCAGCTGTAAACTTTGACAAAACGGAGTCTATAGGTTGCTTGATCCGTTGAAAAGATTTTTGATGCATGCGGGGAGACTGTTCAAACTATGATGTTGAAATAATTGCACTGAGAACCACCTAAAGACTGTAATGGATGTTTTACCCTTCAAAGTGCAAATCCGTTCTTATAGATCTGTCTTTCATCTGGAGGGCATGAACGCTGCAGAACTGACTGTTGCCAAGATAATCTGGATGCTGATCAGCTCTCAGAATAGTGATGCAGTGGATTCGAGGTCACTCCGGCAATGACAGATTGCGAAAGGAGCAACATACAGGACACCCCAAAGTGATAAGAGCAAAACAAAGAGACTGACAGCCCTACAGGAAGAGAGGTTTATAGACATATGTCTGGCCCTGTGTAAGACAGCATTAACCATATAACAATGAGGGACCAGTGACCCAAGGTTCAGACTTACTACTTCATACTCCACTCAATGCTAAACAGAATAGCCACAACAGTCCCCAGAGTGTGTAACTGGAAACTGTTGAACACCATATCTTTGAGTGCCCAAAACTCAGTGAGACAAGAAGAACGCTAAAGCCGAGACCAGACAAGTGGAAACCTTGTACGGAGAGAAAGAGCTTGTGAAAACATGCAAATTCCACTACATGGCATTGGGCCAAAGGGCGAAAGCTCATGCGCCGCTGGATCGATAAAAACAACAACAACTAAACAGAATACAGCCACAACACTCCCCAGAGTGCCAGCTATGTAACTACCTCTACGAAACTGTTGAACACCATCTCTTTGAGTGCCCAAAACTCAGCGAGACTAGAAGAATGCTACTCCCTCCGAGACCAGACAAGTGGAACACCTTGTACGGAGGAAAAAAACAGCTTGTGAAAACACGCAAATTCCACTACATGGCATTGGGCCAAAGGGCGAAAGCTCATGCGCCGCTGGATCGATAACAACAACAACTGTCCCACAGGAGGCAATCATACCTGTATTGCATAGAAAATATATATAGACAGCTTAACTAACTATTTAACTGTCCCAGAGGATGCATTTATCCCCATGTTAGCACAGAAAAACAAAACAAGGCACTGCCTCGTCTTTTTGTGTTGAATAGCTGTAAACTTTTACAAAAAGTTATAGTTGCTTGTCCACTTCTAGACTTTAGTCATGTTCGAGAAACTGAGTTTTGTGTGCAAATCCGTTTTATAGATCTGGCTCATGTATATGCCGACTGTTGGTTCTTTGCCTCTCAGGTGCACTCCAACTTTGGGAATAAATAGGACACCCTAAGTAACAACACTTGACTGCCCTACAGGATGCACTTATGCCCTGTGTAAGAGAGAACATATAAATATGACAATTTAAGTGACCCAAGGTAAGACTTTACTACTTCAGCTCCAGCTTAACCTGTGTAACTGGTTTAACAAAGTGAATCAACTCACAAAGCAAGCTGAAAAGGAGAGACAGGGTTACTTTGTACAGAGTAGTATGTGTCGCTTCAAGTATCTGGTAGTTTGCATCCTCTGGGTATTTCATCCATGGTATGCAGGTGTTTGGGGAAACCAATAGGCAGACAAACTAGCTTGGTAGTAAATCGATGAATGACAAGCTAGATGTTATCACAGCCCTTTGGGAGCAAGTGAACAGTGCAGAGCCACACAAAAATCATCACAGTCTGAAGAAAATGGTGCAGTGGGGTGTAACCAGGGAATCTGGCTCACACACAAGGTGTAACCAGGGGAATCTGGCTCACACACAAGGTGTAACCAGGGGATCTGGCTCACACACAAGGTGTAACCAGGGGATCTGGCTCACACACAATGTGTAACCAGGAGATCTGGCTCACACACAAGGTGTAACCAGGGGATCTGCCTCACACACAAGGTGTAACCAGTGGATCTGCCTCACACACAATGTGTAACCAGGGGATCTGCCTCACACACACAATGTGTAACCAGGGGAATCTGGCTCACACACAAGGTGTAACCAGGGGATCTGCCTCACACACAATACTCAGGTAAAGGCCTGATGGATATACAATCAGGCTGCTTCTGGTACCGTTGAAATTAGAACTCTGTGATGGCTGCTGAAGCTGTGGATAAAGAATTTATGAATATGCCCCGATTGCAATGCTGTTGGTTTTTACCTGTAATCCTACACTTAAATTATTGTTTGTTAACAGGGGAATCCCAAACATAAACAAAACATCTTTGGCTGGGCTGGTCTTAGACAAGATTGTTGGTTTTTAACTGTAATCCTACACTTAAATTATTGTTTGTTGCCAAGGGAATCCCAAACATAAACAAAACATCTTTGGCTGGGCTGGTCTTAGACAAGATTGTTGGTTTTTAACTGTAATCTTACACTTAAATTATTGTTTGTTGCCAGGGGAATCCCAAACATAAACAAAACATCTTTGGCTGCGCTGATCCTAGACAAGATTGTCTTGCATGTAACGTTACGACAGTCACAGTTACAAGTTTTGATGCAAACTAAGATATAGGTTTCATTTCTCAGACTAATTTATTCACTACATGATTTAATACAGAAGAGTTGAGAGGTCACTCAATCAGCTGCAAAGACTGAAAAACTAAATAGGCACATACTAAGGAAAAGAACCTCTGCCCGTGATATGTGAGGTCGGCATACTAATCACTCAGCTATTTGCTCCTCTAAGCACATAATACTCATAAGTTTTTTTTGCATTCATATTTCCCAGGTCGAAAAAAGTCCCCAATCACCATCTCATAATTAACTATAGTTCTAGTAATGTCCACAATAGGCATGTTGCTGTACTTGAGTTTGCTGAAGTTTCCAAATGGTTTGATTTGACTGTTTGTGTAGATTTTAAGATGATGTGTTGCTATTTACAGATGAATGGCTTCATTTCCATAAATATTCAGATGTACAACTCAACTTACTGTTAGGACTGGAGGGAGAATGCATGGGTAGATCTGAATGATCTCTTGCAACAGTGCTGCTAGTGTACCAAATGAATGCCACAACAATGGTGCCAGATCTAGAACAATTTCTCGTTTCTTACTGTGTGGAAGAAACAAAAGTGTTTTTGTAAGTAAAAAAACAACATTGATCTAATAAAATCTAAATAACATAAAAAATGGAAGGAATATCAAGACTACAAACTCTCTGCTGAAAATCATGTAATTTTTTTTATATCAACCTAATAAAAAAATATATTTTTGAAAAGGAAATGATAACTAGATGACAGAGAACAGTGATGCTGGGGACTAGAATACTTCTTCTTTATCTTAGTATGAACTCTGGTGGAAAGTTTTGGTTGCTTGTCCATGTTAGATTCTGGTGTGTTCCAGAACCTACATTTTGCTTGTACACCAGTTTTAGAGATCTGGCTTATTTGTATGCCGATAGCTGCCTCCTTGAATCTCAGGCAGATGCCCCCACATTTAGAAAGATATGGCTGCCTTTTTGACACACTTTTTAGGGGTCAATTGGTCTATTCCCAACATAAAGTTGAAACCCACATAAGGAAGACTTGAATCCATACATAACTTTAACAAAAACTGCTGAGGTGAAGGCACTGGAGTAATCAATCAGGAGCCCTGTGTGGTGTAAAATATTAACACCACACCATAATAAATAATGATTATGTTATCACAATTAACATTACTACGTTATCCACCAGTCTAGTCTGTACATTATATAGTGTTGATGATTACTGCTCTGTCCATATGTGAATCAATAAGAGAATGACAGTGGCAGACAGAAATTATCAACTATGCTACCTGGCAATGTGAAAGAAGAGGTTAGCTACCTGAGTTCCAGTAATGCATTTTCTCTAGTTTCTGGTGAAGATAGATCATTGATCCACTGATAAATTCTTTCTCTGTCCACCTGCAATGGTGGTGGCTGAATCATACTTCTCTGAAAGAAAAACTAACTGATGAACATTTAAACAAGTAGCCGTGGAAGTGCATGAGTTAAAGCACATATTTACTCATTACTAATCTAATTCAAAAAAATATCAGGTGATATAAAAGGCTGAAGTGTGAGGATATTGGTATCTGTGAGTTGGTTGACTGATCATCCTCACTGCACATCAAACCATTCAGTCCATAAATAAACACAATTTCTGTGTTGGTTGTTATTCATCTTGGCTTCCAGCGCAGTGCTCCTGTCTGGCCTTACCACTTTTCGCGCGCTGTTATTGTAGTCTGGTCATAGTTGCAGATTTGCATCGATCACTTCAATCTTACTACTCACTGAAAACATGCTGTTGGTGCTTAGCTCAGCCACCCTCCACAAAAGCTTTGTCTGCAAGCCCACCACCAATCATGATATCCAGATTAAATACAGAACGAAAACTCCCATTTTGTCACAAGCTTGGGCACTGAACCTGTAAAGGACTAATTGTCATGCCTTGAGGTTACTGGGTATTCATGCAGCCCCAATATTTCTTGACTGAATGGCATCATTAAGTGATGTGGGCAATATATTGTCAACAACATTTACTTTCCAGAAAATTATCTGAAATCTAGGTTTTGACAATGTTTACTTGGGAGTCCAAGTCCCTAGTTAAAAAAAAACCACCTTGAAGTGGATGTGAACTTATTAAAAAAAAAAAAAAAAAACAGGCTAACAAGCATGCTACCCACTGCACAAACTCACAGCGTTCTCTAACACAACTTGTGTACATTTAGTTCTATTCACACAGTTACTGTTAAGGAATTACCCATTTATATGTATACTGGAACAACGAATAAATGTTAGTTAGTTAATCGAAAGATTAACCTCACTGCACATAGGACAAGTCAATAAGTGTTCAGATCCCATCTACATTATATCCTTCAGCATGTGGCGACTGATAACACCAACGTCTGCTTTAACTTTAATCAGTTTGCACAAACCATGTATGAACTGTAAGGAAATATTTATTAACGGAAGCTTATCTTTACAAATTATTTTTACTGCATTACTAAGCCTAGACTTATTATTCTGTTATTCTTTGCCAGTCGTGAAATGCCAACTGAGAAAATTGTGATGATGATGTTCTACTGGCTCTTCGATGTCAAATTAAAGCATGTGATGTTTTTCAAGAGGTTGATAAGCTGTGACACCACTGTCAACTTAGTTAGTCTTTCCTCTTGTGTCGAGTGCGGCACATAGGACAGAGGTCATGACTCTCCATGCACGGCGGTCGGTTGCAATCCGTTGTAGGTCTTGGATGTTTGAGTGGCCCATGAGCGAGCCTTCCCTGATGATAGTTCTATGTAGGGTTTCCCTTGGTCTCAACAACTATTTTCACCAGGAATGTTACAACGGGAAATCTTCGTTGTCGAAGTGTATGAGAGCTACTTTTTCTACTGCAAGTACCAACGTGGTCGCATTCACTGGAATGAGAATTGTGACTGATGCTTGGCAAATTAAAGCATGGCATTTATGATAATGCAGTTGTTGTGCATGATACTAATTTTTTTTGACAGCGCAGACAGTGACATTCATTTGCAGACCATTGAAGGGTTGTGGATGCTACTGAAATGAAAGCTACGTTAGTCACTAACGTGACTAACCACTAACGTGACTATCACTAACCACTAACTTAGTGGCTCCTTGTTCAGAACATATTTAGCTACATTTCCATGGCGCCTCAGTCACAAAGAGCAGATTTTCTGACACTATTTACAACTTCTGTGCCACAATTTTCACATATAAGCCTTAATTATTAGTAAGTAGTCAACTTCTCTTTCCTTATATTTTTCTAGTTAAAACTGTTCAATGTTTATTACAGATGACGTAATAAGGCCCTGTTAGTGTATTTTCTTAGCCTCAATAATTAAGGACCATTATTCTGAGCAGAGCCAACTAAGACAGTTAGTTATTTGAGAATTTAGTCGATTTTGTGTTAGAGTTAGGAGGATTCAATCGCTTCATTTTAATCAATTGTTACTGTAGTATGCACCGAACAAGATATAGCAAAATAGGCTATCCTCCGAATAACAGTCGTAAATTATCAGGGCGGAAAATATACCCTACAGGGCTTCAGTCATGTGTCAATGTCGCACTTCCGGGGACTATAACGCCACCGCCGAACTGCGAACTTTCGGCAACCTCCGCCACGTGTCCCCTATGCCGCTCATGTGGCGTGGTTTGGGGCTAAACTAGATGGCTAGGACTCACGAGCAAATAGAATAAAGGAAGCTGCAGGAGATGCGGTAGCTGCTGCTCGTGAGTCCTAGCTATCTAGTTTAGCCCCAATCCACGCCGCATGAGCGGCATAGGGGACACGTGGCGGTGGTGGAAGTTCCCGAAAGTTTTGCAAATTGGCGGCGGCAGAAGTCGCCCGAAGCTCGCATTTCAAGACAATGGAACTGCGAAATTGCCATGTGACTGAGGCCCTGTTAGGGTATATTTTCAGCCCCCATAATTTACGACCGCTATTTGATGGATAGCCGCAAAATGTTTTAGACAATAATGATAAAATATATTGTTGTTTGTGTCTTCTCTGTTAGAAAAAAATGTTTTTTGGGGGCGGGATGGGGGTACATTTTTCATCCAGTCTGTTGTGAGGTGGTGCGGAAGGGGAGCAGGCGAGGAAGATCAAGATGCGTTTCCCGGTTTCTCATCGATATAAATAATTACAAAAACATCAGAATAACAAGAAGAGGCCGACGGATTAGGACAGCAGTCTGAGTGCTAAATGTACAGCAGCGGCGTGTTGAAGAAGATCAGTCGAAAAAAATTAGAGTGAAAAAAATCATGCAGAATCGAGAAATGATCAATCAACATCATTGAAAAAGAGACAGAAGATCAAGACAGACGCCTGGCAGACGGCACCGGATCGATTAGTATTTAATTAAATGACATTACGCTTGAACCATTACCTGTTGCTGAGCAAGAGGATTCATGACATTAATATTATCCATGCTGATTCTGAAAATATTTATCTAGTAAAACAAATAAAACGATAAAAACACAACTGCTAGAAACGACAATTATTTTGTCTGAGACGATCTCTCGGTATGAAACCTGTCACCAAAACTGCTCGCAGACGCACAAGAGCTCCTCGTTAGTTCCGTCTTGCGGTTGTATCCGGAGGCTGCCAAAAGATTTTTGGCAAACCCCAAGATGTGGCTGACAAAAACCCAAGATATGACCCAAACAATATAATTTTAAAAAAAACATGAAATCGGCAAATATATTTTAGTTAGTACACTGACAATGTACACATCTTTATTAAAACGTTACTCTAACAGCTCTTCTTCTTCGCCAGTTTCAATTGCCACCGTCTCTTCCTATTTTCTATGCAAACATTACCTTACTCTTTGCTATTTGTTCGTTTTGTGTAGATTTAAAAAAAAAAAATCTTATTATCTTAACGCTTACTTTAGCAGTCTCGACATTTCTTACATGTTTAACATAATCTATATCGGGAAATCTGGCAATCCTAGTTTCAGCTTCATAGCAAACGGGTCGCCCCATAGTTGCTCCTCTCCTGTGCCAACGAAAAACACACGTAGCTCACAGTGTCATGCCATGCACTCAACTCAGAAGCTGGGCGACGAAACTATATCCTTCCAGTCTACAAATGGAGCAAAAATGCAACGGCCACCGTCTGGCTAAAGAAAAAAAAACAATAGATGGCCGTGCCTAGCGTCCATTATGACCTGAAGCATTATATGAGGGTTAATAAACGGTCACCCTAGCAGTACCCTCATTATTAGCTGGAGCAGGGACTTGGGACATAACATCCACCAGCTGGCGTCGCCCCTACAACGACCTTCCTGCCTTCGTTAACGACTGTTCACCCAACAGCCATGCAGTTCTTTGGCACTAAGGAGACACCTTGAACTTGAACATAATCTATATGTTTTGCTAGAATGGATTTCTTTGCATTTTTAAGTGCCACATTACAATATTTACAGTAACTGGAGTCCTTATCGTTGTTGTCTTCTACCCAATCTTTAAATTCCGCTCCAGTAACTAGATGAGTCGGACCTTTCTTCAAAAAGGACCTTGGCTCCGGGTCGACCAGCCACGAGTGGGTACTAGGTGCAGTCCCGGGAAGCAGAGGCGGCCAGCGTAATGCTGACATCATCCATCTTGTCCCATTGGTCTATAAAATATAGGTCTTGCCCTATACGCCTGATGGAGTGGAAAAGGGTCCTTTACTTACTTTTTTACAGTAACTGACTGCTTTAAAACACTAAACATACAATTTCCGATTATTTTGTGACGTAATCTGTTCATTCATTTCCTTCAACAACAAAAACCCAGATTTCCCCCAGGCGTAAAAAAAACCCCCAGATCTGGGGGAAAAAACCCAGCATTGGCAGTCAATAACAGTGTTGCCACTTTGAATGTGTTACATCCAGATTTAGAAGCTTTTCCTTGCATTTAGATGGCGTTTTTGACGTTTAGATGGTAGATGTCTTTCTAGGGGTTTTTATTTGGAGTGAATTTATCAAATCTAACCTAAAAAATAGGATGAAATTTGACCTACTAAATGCTATCTTGACAATAAAATTCGGCCTGATAGGAGTAGGAAGAGGCTGTTCCACTTATCAGCTCCCTGATTAGGTATTAAAAGAAATTGGAACTACTAAAGCATACCAGAGTCATTTTGGATCTGAAGCTTCAACTTCATCATCCAAGCTAAGTTTATCAATTTATCAAATCTAACCTAAGAAACAGGATGCAATTTGACCTCCTAAATGCTATCTTGACAATAAAATTCGGCCTGATAGGGGTAGGAAAAGGCTGTTCCACTTATCAGCTCCCCGATTGGGTATTAAAATAAATTGGAACACCTAAAGCATACCCTGATCAGTCATGCAAGTAAAATTCTACTAAAAATTATAATGAGAAGACTGCAAAAGAAAATGGAAGAAGAGATTAATGTAGCTCAGGCTGGATTTAGACAGGGAAAAGGAACAAGAGATCATATATTCAACATGCGTTTAATAATAGAGAAGTGTAGAGAATTTAATGTAAATCTGTTCTTATGTTTTGTGGATTATTCAAAAGCATTTGACTGTGTACAACATCAGAAGCTTTGGGAAATCATGAGGAATATGGGCTTTCCATCACATATAGTGCAGCTCATTAAAATGCTCTATCAAGACCAACAAGCAGCAGTCAGAATAGATGGAGAGACATCAGACTGGTTTGGCATCAAGCAAGGAGTCCGTCAGGGATGTGTGCTGTCACCGTATTTGTTCAACCTGTACGCCGAAAATATAATGAGAAATGTAAGAGATGATATAAACAAGGAACAATATGATGCCCTAAACATCGGTGGTCATGAAATACCAGAAATTCGTTATGCTGATGATACAGTATTACTATCAACATCACAAAATGGTTTAGAAAACTTATTAACCTCACTCCAAAGAAATAGTGAAAATCATAACTTATTTCTTAACACAGCAAAAACAAAGATAATGCATACAAACAAAACTGCCATGGAGAAGGAAATATATGTTAATGAGGAAAGATTGGAAGTGGTGGACAATTTCGAATATCTTGGGTCACTGGTTACCAACAATGGTGACACAATGAAAGAAATCAAACGGCGACTATCAATTGCTCTTCAAAGACTAAAAACAACTGAATAAATTATGGAATTGTACAGATAGAATTACAAAGGTCAGATTTTTAAGAGCATGCATCTTTCCCATTGCAACATACGCCTGTGAGACCTGGACACTTACTAAACAAGCGGAACAGCGCATAAATGCATTTGAATATAAATGTTACAGACAGGTTCTAAGAATATCTTGGGTAAAGAAAAGAACAAATGCATCCATACTTCAAGAGCTGAATATTGAAGAGGGTTGGCTAGTAAAGACAATAAAACAAAGAAAATTGAAATATTTTGGTCACTTGAAACGTCATGGAGGTCTAGAGAGAACAATAATGGAGGGGTATATGCCTGGGAAGAGAGGAAGAGGAAGGCCAAGGAGAAGATGGGTGCAGGATGTGGCAGATGATCTCCAGATGGGTGTATCAGACGCAGGACATCTTGCTCATGATAGGAAGGTTTTCCGGAGGGTTGTTATGGCAGCGAGGTTCCGCGAGGGACATGCTACTGAATGAATGAATGAATGAAAGCATACCAGTCATTTTGGATCTGAAGCTTCAACTTCATCATCCAAGCTAAGTTTATCCTGTGGATCTTGTGAGGTAGACTTCAGTACTGGTTAGGACATGATTCTATAGCTTAAGTCATATCAATAGCTACTGTGACCCTTTCCATTTGGATGTTTTTTCTAGATATTTTCCACGCAAATTAAGATGTTTTTAGATATTATTTGACTCCATTTTGGATGTTTTGTGTCAAAGAAAAGTGGCAACACTGGTCAATAACCCCTGGTTTTAACCGGACGCAACAAAGTGGTGGCTGGAAATTTCACGTCTCGATTTGTTCACAAAAATCCTATACTAAGCTTTCTACCGTATATTTAACCCGTATTTCTAATGAAATAATGGCTGCCAGGAGATTGCCGGGCAAAAGTGTTTCAACTGCATCAGGACTGTACGTTTCTGACTGCCTTCATTTTGATGTAAGTTCATCGTAGTCAAGCCAGTCAAGGTTCTCGGACTGCACCGGGCGCACCGTAATGACTAATGGTCAACGAAGCAACAATGTTCTGTCTAGCGTTAAGTACAAACGTTGATGCGACAATGATGAATGATGCCAAAGTCCTGTTTACAGGCGTACACACCAGTCAAGATGGACAGTTCGGTCCCATAAGTACGTCGATCTAGAGTACCATAATAAATACAAATTAGGTGCTGAAGTCAGAGGCAAACAGCCAGGAGGTGCACTGTAAAATCAGCATGCCACGCACAAACACTAAATGAAATGTGGCTCTCCTAAGAAGACTCCTTCGATCCCCCCCCCCCGCCTCCCATTATATGGCGGCCAAACAAATACCCCAACAGGGCCTCAGTCCTATGCAAAATGCAGAGTTCCTGCCGAGGAACAAATCGCGGCAAAACTAGGATCGGCTCCAAATAACGGCAATTACAGTGCTTTTGTCAAGTGACGATTTTTCAAGTGTATTGAATGACTTTGATTTTGCTCATTGATGCCCAGAATTAACTTTTTTAAATACATTGTAATAATCCAAATACATTGTTATAAGTGGTTTTATATTTCAATTGTTTAGTGATATATATTCAAAACATAGCATATTTAATCGTCACAACTTTTGCATTAATAATTTCGAAATATTGTTTACATTTAATAAATATTCATATCTAATTCTAACTATTTCGTCATGTCACCTTATGTCTTATGTCCAGTATTTGTCACAATGACATGATATATATACAATTTATACAAAATATATATACATATATAAAAATCATATGTGTCGATCAACAATAACATTTCAGACAATCACAACATACATACTATAATAAGACCTACAATCTTGACATTACATCAGGCAGGTGATTGTGGATGCCTTTGATGTGCTGTATTTTAAATTTAAACTGTGCAATCAATAGAGCCCATCTGTTCACTCTAGCGTTGTTTGTTGACTCCATGGTCATCAACTTGGTAAGACCTAAATTGTCAGTTAAGATAGTGAATTCTTTCCCTAATAAATATTTTTGAAATTTCTTCAGACTCAGAACTAATGCTAATGCTTCTTTCTCAAATGTGCTGTACTTCTGCTGTGTAGATGTTAGTTTCTGTGACCAATATAAAACTGGAAAATAATGTCTGCATCTGTACAAGATTCATTTATATCTGCAATAGTTTGATGATTGGCATCACATATTTTAAAATATTGTTTCCAAATGTTGACATGATTCATTTTCCAACATAGATTTTACTCAATTCTGCAATTCATCAGTAATAAGTACTTTTGTACTAGATGTACAAGGTGGTATTCACATTCACCAACAGTCGAACAAGTCATCTGATTAAAATTCATGGCAAATTAAAACTGGTTTTAACAATTCAAAGTTTCAGAATGAGGAAAGTGTTTGAAATAGACCTGATTGAAAAGTAATAATTTCAGAATCACTAATGCTAATAGTGTGCCACATTTCAGAATTTGACAAATTTCTGTAGAGATATATAGTTTCAAGATGAAAAAGCCTCTGTGAACTGGATAGATCATTCCTAGAAGTTGTAGATCATGAATGATGTTGAAAGTATAGAATAGTTGTAAATTCATTTCACCTGTTACAAATAGAAATTGGCCTATGATGAACAATATGTGTTGCAGTAACCACACGTACTGGAACAAACGCTGTGAGCAGTTGTCTTGCTGTGCTCGACTTAGGTCTCTTGGGTCGTGATTACCTTTGGTTGCCCAACAACCTGTTCTTGCTCTTTTTGTTTCTTCCTCCGGTTCCAAAAACCTGTGAGACTTTTGACTGCAAGTACATTGAATGAAGCTGTTAATTTTACAGCCATGTATTTCTTGACTTTGATTTTGCTCATTGATGCCCAGAATTAACTTTTTAAAATACATTTTCCTCTGTTTTTTCTGATGATCTTGCATACTGGGTTTGGGAGTTGGATACCTGTCTTTCATACTATTACCCTTCTTCCTTTCAGTCTTTTTATTGCTTTTTCTCCTCATTTGTTCTGCAGTCATACTTGTCATTACTGCCACTCTCTCATGTATACCTTTTACTTTCTCACTTTCTGTTATGTTCTGGACACTTCCAGTATCTATTCTTTCATTCAAGTCGTTCATACTATTATGTTCATTCCAACATGCATCTTTCATTTCTTCCACAGTGGATGTAGGGTTTGGAGTCACATCATTCACCCTATTCTCTTTGCTGAATGGAATGTTTTCTATCTCCCATTTCATGATGTCATCATCAGATACCTTTTCCAGGTCTTCTCTGTTACCTATAATTAAATCTGCACATGGTGATGGTAACATGGCACAATAAATTCTCTTTCTAAGATATGGTGTTGCAACAAAAACATAGGCTATTTTGTACCTTTCTAAATTTCCACCAAATGTTCTACAGGTTACAAACTTTTGTGTTACTTCATCAGGTCTTACAAGTGCCTGGCGAATTCCTGATATCGTGGCGCCAGTATCACGTAGGACTGATATGGTTCGTCCATGTACCATGCCTTTGTGTAGTTTTAAACTACCTTGGCCATGTGCTATGTTAGCATTGTAGACTGGTACTTGGTGACCGCAAGGTAGGCTACCCTCAGCTTGAAATTCTGAACAGACAAAGCAGTTATCATTAATGCAACAAACTTCAACAGCATTACCCTCGTACGTATCAGAACCCGTCTTCAATGGGTATCTTCCCTGCTGAGGTTTCTGATATGCTGCAGCTCCTGACTCAATTACATCGTTCACTGTTGAACTAAAAATGTCAGGATGGGCATTATAATAACCTTCTCCAAGTTGCTTAATCTGTTCCAGATTTACAGGTGTTCTTTTTATTAAAGATGTAGCCATTTTTTCCGGAATCGATTCTAGAATTTTGCTCCTTATTAATAGGTCTACTAAAGATTGGTAGTCATTTCGAACTTTTGCTGCATCAACCCATTTTTGAAACGTGTTTTGCACTTCAGCTAGGTAATCTACAAACGTTTGATTACTCCTGGGCTTTAGTCCAACGTATTGTTTTCTATAGCCCATTGCATTTAGTTTATAATGGTTCATGAGGTATTCCTTCATATGATCGTAATCCATTTTCTCTAATTCTGGTATTGATTCCAACACTTTAAGTGGCTCAAATCCCAAATGTTTCTGGAAAATCATCGCATAGTCTTCCTTGTTCACTTTGTTCATCCGCATTTGAAGCTCAAAGTTCGTTACATAAGCTGATATATCCTCATTTTCACAGAAGTTCCGTACTATGCCAGTGTATTTCTTAAACCTCCTTTCCTCGGCGTGTAATCTTTCTTTCTCTAGTGCTGCTTCCCTTCTGGATTCATTTTCCATTTCTTGTCTTTTTAACTGTGTCTCTGCTTTCTCTTTGTCTGAGTTAATCTGTGCTGTCAACCTCTCTTGTTCCAGCCGTAACCTCTTCTCTTCCATCTCTTTTTGTTGAGCTAATTCTTTATCTTTATTTTCTTTCTGCAGTAGTAGTTCCTTTTCTCGAAGTACTAGTTCACGGTCTCTTGTCTCTTTCTGTAGCAGTAACTCTTTCTCTTTGACTATTCCCTCTTGTTCTTTGACACGAAGTTCATGTTCTCTCGAAAGTCTCCTCTCGTTTCTTTCCTCTTCTGCTTTTATCTTCTCCTTCTCCTTCTCTTGTTCAGCTCTTATCTTCTCCTTCTCTATCTCCGTTGCTCTCTCTTCTGCCTTCATTTCTTTATACTTTTGGTCCACAAATTTCCTTAGCTCCTCGCCCTGTAAACCTAACTCCTTCCCGATCGCAACCAGTTCTGCCATTCCCGACATTCTTGAAGTGGATGATCAAGATTCTCTTCTGCTCCTCCTTTTGTTCTACAATTTCCTGTCACACTTAACAATGATGACACAATAACAATTGAATTTAAACAAATTCAAATGAACAAATAAAAAACTAAGTCGCTAACTACCGACTTAGGGATTAGCTAATCTTATTCTAATATTAATTGACAATTTTTTTTTAATTTATAACTAAGTAATTACCCTCCTATTTTAATCAACTTGCACTACCTTGCCTAGATGTAGCTGTAACTGTAGATCGGAAACCGCTGTCACTATAAGATATGTAAACTAGGACGACTGTAATGCTAACTCAATCAATAAATCACCATAGAATTATTAAAGTAAATAATTCACAATAATAAATAAACGTTAATTAAATTTATAAATTTCTATTTAATTATTTCACCTTTAATTTAATTAAATAAATATACAAAATAATTTTAATTAAATAATTACCTATGAAATAATTAAATACTAGTATTAAATAATTTTAATTAAATAATTACCTGTGAATTAATTAAATACTAGTAATAAATAGTTTTAATTAAATGATTACCTATGAATTAAATAATTACTAGTATTAAATAATTTTGATTAAATAATTACCTATGAATTAATTAATTATCTATAAATTAAATAAGTAGATATAATAAATAATTATAAGATCCTATCTACTAAAGATTTTAACAAAATATATCTATGCTAAACGTAAATGACACTGGTCCTATTCAAACTTCTCAAAAATTATGATACCAATAATCATACACAATTTGTCAACAAAATTTTGAAATAAGTAATGATGATGATGATAAATCGAATAGGAATGGTATATTTGCTCCCCAAAATTTACAGAAGTAAATAAATAATGATTCAATAATTACCAAAAATTACAACCAGAAATAAATAAAAAATAAACAATTATATTGTCCACGATAATATACTCACAACCTAATAAATTGTTTTATACACTATAATTAATTGAAATGTATACAGGAAATTTAAGTGATACATTGTAATATTTTTGAAGCAGCAGCAGTCACCAGGAGTATGACTGAAGATGAACGAAAGGACAGAGAAAAAGAGAGTGAGTTGTTGAATGAAAATGTTATTACAATTGGGGGCTTGAAAAACGGAGATAACCGGGCAACAGAACAGCAACGGCGAGATGATATCATGAGCTGCTACTTGCCACGCAGACGTTGAAGGGCCATTAGAAGTCAAATGACTGATATATAAGTGACGGAGTCTGCCTGAGAGAGCACAGCTGGTGAAGTCACCGAGTAAACACATCAGTTGCACAGTGAAAGCCGAAAGTTTTGATAGTTTGGTCAACAGAGCAACGAAAAGTGATACCGGAAACTATCACGTACACGCAGATGAGGTTCCATTGAAAGTCGAAACGTAAAAATCGTGATAGACGGCCATGTAAGAGACGATATCTGGTGAAACGCATAGTTGCTGGAATCACCGAACAGTTGCGACAAAAATTTAACCTGTAACCGCCTGACGCTGGGTTATGTCGTCACGTGGGTGAAAGGTTGAAGGACACGTAGACTGCCCTGGGTTACGTGGCACTTTGCCACGTCGTAAATTTCACACAGCCATTTGATCTGTTTCTCGTAGGCTTCTTGATGAATTTGCAGAACAACGCAAAGTGCCTCGTAACCCAGGGCAGTCTACGTGTCCTTCAACCTTTCACCCACGTGATGACATAACCCAGCATCAGGCGGTTACAGGTTGATAATGTAATGGGGGATATTTTCCACTCAGTTTAGGATGGTTGGGGGGAAAGCCCAAAGCTGACCGAAAACACGTGATAGTCCAAATACTTGGATTAAACGAGAATCTGGAGATAGGTGACTAACCACTAGTTATCACGGGGACCACGGTGATGCGACCCAAGGTCGCCACGGGAAAAGTAAAGGACCACCACGTGTTGTCACGTGAAAGGAACCCGTGGTATAAGTCAGACTTGACTCTGGTCAAGTTTAGTTTGTGTCGACCTGTTGGAGCGAGAGGACGAGCGATTGAATGTACGAATGTCTATGTGAGTGCCTGAGGAGAAAGGAGACCTGCCGACGAAGTGTTAAGCTGAGATCAACCATGCCAGCGTGTGAGATGTCCAAACATCAATGTTGAATCCATGGAACCCGTCGTTGCTTGAATGCCTGCAGAAGACTGTTCGTTGAAGGCTGCGTGAGTTTGTGTACGAAAGCTGTTCATTAGGACGCTGACTCTGACCATTCGTTGTTTAACGTAAGTTTTAATACGTCAATAAAGTCATGTCTCGTAAGCTCACATCGGTGTCGGCTTGTGCCAGTTGTATAACGTGAAGCGTGTCAGAATATCATCCATCACACACGCATGAACACTGCCTAGACAACGAGTGAAATATAAAACCACTTATTACAATTGGGGACTTGAAAAACGGAGATAACCGGGCAACAGAACAGCAACGGCGAGATGATATCATGAGCTGCTACTTGCCACGCAGACGTTGAAGGGCCATTAGAAGTCAAATGACTGATATATAAGTGACGGAGTCTGCCTGAGAGAGCACAGCTGGTGAAGTCACCGAGTAAACACATCAGTTGCACAGTGAAAGCCTAAAGTTTTGATAGTTTGGTCAACAGAGCAACGAAAAGTGATACCGGAAACTATCACGTACACGCAGATGAGGTTCCATTGAAAGTCGAAACGTAAAAATCGTGATAGACGGCCATGTAAGAGACGATATCTGGTGAAACGCATAGTTGCTGGAATCACCGAACAGTTGCGACAAAAATTTAACCTGTAACCGCCTGACGCTGGGTTATGTCGTCACGTGGGTGAAAGGTTGAAGGACACGTAGACTGCCCTGGGTTACGAGGCACTTTGCGTTGTTCTGCAAATTCATCAAGAAGCCTACGAGAAACAGATCAAATGGCTGTGTGAAATTTACGACGAAGAAATTGTCCACTACGCGTCAACAATGACAGCGCACTGCACAAGAAAGCCAAAAAGCCACGAATAAATAAAAGGCCGAACAAAATATTTCACGATCAACGAGTCAACTGAGACTTCCGGGTCGCCATTCATCACAGCGTGGATTGAGAAATATCTATCAACAGCGCTGAGAAATTGCCGTTAACCAGCAATCCACTAGCAAAAGCTAGCAGAAATTTCCTAATTTGCTACAACTGGCGAACTAGGTCACACAGCAAATCTGGGTCAGTGTGTTCAAGCGGAACTACAGGCTAACAGGTGTGAGATTTTCAGCCGGACAGAATAAGGTAAACAGTAATTAAATTCAGGAAAACTGTTTAGGTTAGATATTCAGGACATATCAGATAAAGTTGGAATTCGTAGTAGTGTGTGATAATAAGCAGCAAGAAATATAACTATTATCGTGTGCCGTGCCGGGAAAAGTAACTTAATCCGATATATTTACAGTGCTTTTGTCAAGTGACGATTTTTCAAGTGTATTTAGACTATCGCAATATTAATAGTGTTACAAGTGACATATTTTCAAGTGTGCGTACAATTTGGCGTTATCAATACACCGTTTCGGAGTTACTTTAGAACCGACATCAATAGAACTATAGTTATTTATTAATTGAATTTTTAGGTATTATGGGCGTACTTTATTGAATTTATTTCATTATATTGCAATAATTTATTATTGTAATATTGATTTTTCTGATATTTTATTTATTATTAACTATATTATTAATAATTATTACTTGGTGGTTATATTATTTTACACCATAGTTATTTTTTTTATTTTGATTTATCAATTATTTATATTTTATACCAAAATTTATTAGGTTGTGAGTATATTATTGTGAACAATATAATTGTTTATGTTTGATTTATTTCTGGTTGTAATTTTGGGTAATTATTGAATCATTTTTTATTTACTTCTGTAAATTTTGGGGGGCAAATATATCATTTCCATTTGATTTATCATCATCATCATTACTTATTTCTAAAATTTGTTGACAAATTGTGTATGATTATTGGTATCATAATTTTTGAGAAGTTTGTATAGGACCAGTGTCATTTACTTGCAGCATAGATATATTTTGTTACAATCTTAAGTAGATAGGATCTTATAATTATTTACTATATTTATTTATTTAATTTATAGATAATTAATTAATTCATAGGTGATTATTTAATTAAAATTATTTAATATTAGTATTTAATTATTTCATAGGTTATTATTTAATTAAAAATATTTTGTATATTTATTTAATTAAATTAAAGAGGAAATAATTAAATAGAAATTTATAAATTTAATAACTTTATTATTACATTAAATATAGTTTACGTAGGAAATTTAATTATTATTTATTTATTATTGTGAATTAGTTACTTGAATAATTATAGGGTGATTTATTGATTAATTTATCATTACATTAGTCCTACTTTATATATCTTATAGGGACAGCGGTTTCCAATTTAGTTACAGCTACATCTAGGCAAGGGTAGTTACTTATTTTATAAATAAAATTAGATTTCATTAATTAATATTGTAATATAATTAATCCCTAAGTCGGTAGTTAGCGACTTAGTTTATTATTTGTTTATTTGAATTTGGTTAAATTCAATTGTTGTTGTGTCATCATTGTTGGGTGTGATAGGTATAATTGTAGATCAAAAAAAGGAGTAGCAGGAAATCTTGATCATCCAATTCAAGAATGTCGGGAATGGCAGAACTGGTTGCAATCGGGAAGGAGTTAGGCTTACAAGGCGAGGAGCTAAGAAAATTTGTGGACCAAAAGTATAAAGAAATAAAGACAGAAGAGAGAGAGCAGCAGAGATAGAGAAGGACAAGATAAAAGCAGAAGAGGAAAGAAACAAGAGGAGACTTTCGAGAGAACATGAGCTCCGTGTCAAAGAACAAGAGTTACTTCTGCATAAGGAACTAAAAGAGCGTGAATTAGCTCAACAAAAAGAGATGGAAGAGAAGAGGTTACAGCTGGAACAAGAGAGGTTGGCAGCACAGATTAACTCAGACAAAGAGAAAGCAGAGACACAGTTAAAAAAACAAGAAATGGAAAATGAATCCAGAAGGGAAGCAGCACTAGAGAAAGAAAGATTACACGCCGAGGAAAAGAGGTTTAAGAAATACACTGGCATAGTACGAAACTTCTGTGAAAATGAGGATATATCAGCTTATGTAACGAACTTTGAGCTCCAAATGCGGATGAACAAGGTTAACAAGGAAGACTATGCGATGATTTTTCAGAAACATTTAGGGTTTGAGCCACTTAAAGTGTTGGAATCAATACCAGAATTAGAGAAAATGGATTACGATCATATGAAGGAATACCTCATGAACCATTATAAACTAAATGCAATGGGCTATAGAAAACAATACGTTGGACTAAAGCCCAGGAGTAATCAAACGTTTGTAGATTACCTAGCTGAAGTTCAAAACACGTTTCAAAAATGGGTCGATGCAGCGAAAGTTCGAAATGACTACCAATCTTTAGTAGACCTATTAATAAGGAGCAAAATTCTAGAATCGATTCCCGAAAAAATGGCCACATCTTTAATAAAAAGAACACCTGTAAATCTGGAACAGATTAAGCAACTGGGAGAAGGTTATTATAATGCCCATCCAGACATTTTTAGTTCAACAGTGAACGATGTCATTGAGTCAGGAGCTGCAGCATATCAGAAACCTCAGCAGGGAAGATACCCATTGAAAGACAAGAGATACAACAGGAAGAAAGTTAACACAATCAACTGTAGTCATTGCAACAGACAACATGGTTCAGACGCTATTTGCGATAAGAACCCTGCATACGCAATGAGGGTTCAGGAGCTTATTGCCAAGAGAAAAAACAAGCTCAGTGACTACGATAGAGTGTTGAAATGTTTTTCTTGTTTATGTTATGGCCATGTACGTAATCAATGTGCTTTTAAGCGACAGATCAAAGAAGCACACGTGGCATATGGGTTGTCTGATGAAGACTCAGGTTCTGATACGTACGAGGGTAATGCTGTTGAAGTTTGTTGCATTAATGATAACTGCTTTGTCTGTTCAGAATTTCAAGCTGAGGGTAGCCTACCTTGCGGTCACCAAGTACCAGTCTACAATGCTAACATAGCACATGGCCAAGGTAGTTTAAAACTACACAAAGGCATGGTACATGGACGAACCATATCAGTCCTACGTGATACTGGCGCCACGATATCAGGAATTCGCCAGGCACTTGTAAGACCTGATGAAGTAACACAAAAGTTTGTAACCTGTAGAACATTTGGTGGAAATTTAGAAAGGTACAAAATAGCCTATGTTTTTGTTGCAACACCATATCTTAGAAAGAGAATTTATTGTGCCATGTTACCATCACCATGTGCAGATTTAATTATAGGTAACAGAGAAGACCTGGAAAAGGTATCTGATGATGACATCATGAAATGGGAGGTAGAAAACATTCCAGTAAGCATACATAATGAAACAGTGAATGAGGTGTCGTCAAACCCCACATCTTCTGTAAGTGTAATGAAAGAAAATCAAGGGAATGATGTAACTCCAAACCCCGCATCCACTGTGGAAGTAATGAAAGATGAAGGTTGGAATGAGAGTAGTGGCATGAATGACATTATAGAGACTGGAAGTGTCCACAACATGAGAAACAGTAAGAAAGTAGAATGTATACATGAAGCAGCAGCAGTCACCAGGAGTATGACTGAAGATGAACGAAAGGACAGAGAAAAAGAGAGTGAGTTATTGAATGAAAATGTTTTTACAAATTTGGAGCAGTTAACTGCTAAAATGAAATTTTGCGAAGATCAGAAAAGCGACATGACGCTACAAAAATGTTTTACTATAGTGAATGCACATGCCAAAACTGTAAAGAGTGCATCATGGAAATTTGTTTTGAATAAAAATATTTTGATTCGCTTGTACCAGAAAGGTCCAATGATAACGAAACAAATTGTCCTGCCAGAGAAATTCAGAGAGCAAGCCCTATCATTAGCACATGACTCTGTATTTGCTGGTCATTTAGGTATAGCAAAAACTACATGCAGAGTGTTATCAACATTTTTTTGGCCAGGGGTCACCAGCACAGTCAAACGGTATGTGAAGTCCTGCGATATATGTGCTAGAACGACCAAGAAAGGGGTAAATCCTACAGCTCCCGTTCAACCAGGACTCACTGCACAAAGACCGTTTGAACAGGTAGCCATAGATATAATAGGTGCGCTACCTGTCACTTCTGCAAAAGGCAATAGGTTTATACTCACTTTGATAGACGTGGCTACAAAATGGCCGGAAGCAGTCCCTCTTAAGTATATTACTGCAGAGCACATACATGAGGCATTGATATTGATTTTTTCAAGGTTGGGATTTCCTGAGATCATAATATCAGATCGAGGTACCCAGTTTACGGCAGTGATAACAAGAGCAGTCACAAATCTGTTAGGTATTAAACAACAGTTCACCACTCCATACCACGCCCAAGCAAATGGGTTAGTGGAAAATTTAAATAAATCGGTAAAGACTATGTTATCAAGGATAACGTATAACAACCCCATAAACTGGGACAGTCTTTTACCAGCTGTGTTATTTGCCTACAGGGAAATACCACACAGTTCAACAGGTGTGTCACCATTCCAGCTCGTGTACGGAGCCAACCCTAGAGGCCCTCTAGAAGTGTACAAAAACTTAATTACTGGGAAAGATGAAAAAGATCCCAAGTTCATGACTACCAAGCTGTTGTAAATTTAAGACATAAAATCATGACCGCATGTGAAGAGGCGACTAGGTCCAGTGCCCAGGCAACCGTAAAACAAAGATATTATGCCAACAGAGTGAGCAAGCTCATTGAGCTCGAACCGAACGATGATGTTCTGGTGCTATTACCCAAAAAGTCCGACAAGCTGTGTGTCGAATGGCAAGGGCCATATAAGGTAGTTAGGAAAGTTTCTGATGTAGATTACGAAATACTATACAAAAACAATCTGAAAATTTTTCATATTAACATGCTTAAGAAGTATTTCAGAAGAGCTGAGATTGCAAATGCAAATTCATGTAATGTGATCGATGAAACAGCTACAGATGCAGTGGAGGAAGAAATTCCAACACCTGCCAAATCAGATGGGATCAACTGGAAGTCAGTAAAAATAAATGAAAGTCTTCCACAAAAAGACAAGAACAGCATTTTAAAATTGATTGATAAATACAAAAAGATTTTTGGTAATAAACCTGGGAAAACTAATTTGATAGAGTACGACATCCAGTTGAACTCAGCTGTTCCTGTCAAGTCAAGAAATTATACCATACCAATCCATTATATGGATAAAGTTGTTGAAGAGTTAAAACAACTCCAAGAAGATGGTATAATTACTGATTCAAACTCCGAATATAGTTCACCCATGGTGATAGTCAAAAAGAAAGACGGTAACTTACGACTGTGTGTCGATTACAGGAAGTTGAACGAGGTTACCTATCTTGAAGAAGAACCTATACCATCAACTGACGATACCATTCAACAGTTACATGATTCAAAATTTTTTACAAAATTAGATTTGTGTAAGGGATATTGGCAAATCCCCATGACTCCAAATGCCAGTAAGTACTCCAGCTTCCAAACACCTTTGGGGTTAAAACAATGGTTGAGAGTTCCTTTTGGATTATTAAATGCCCCGAAAATCTTCACCAAAATGATTCGAAAACTTTTGGGGGATATGGAATACGTGATCGCCTACATGGATGACTACTGCATCCACACGAAAGATATACCTGAACATCTGGTAACGTTGGAAAAAGTGTTTGTAAAAATTCAGGAAGCAAACCTGACAGTGAACCCATTGAAATCTGAGTTTTGTTTTATGAAAATAAACTTTTTAGGTCATGTTGTTTGCGAAGGAAAAATCCTAACTGATCATAACATTGTGTCTAAAATTCTGAATATTGAAAAACCTAAGACTAGAAAACAATTACAATCATTGTTGGGGTTAATAAACTATTATGGCAAGTTTATTTGTAATTTGGCAGCTTTAACTGCACCATTGTCGGAACTGTTGAAAACAGAACAATTTAGGAAAAGAGATTGGAATGAAACTCATGACACAATTTTAGAAAAAATTAAACATTTGTTTTCAACACCACCAATCTTGAGACAGCCAGATCCAAGTAAACATTTTTTTCTACAGACAGATGCTAGTGGACACACCATAGCTGCAATGTTAGCACAGAAAAAAACAGACACTCTTCTTCCAGTTTTATATTGGTCACAGAAACTAACATCTACACAGCAGAAGTACAGCACATTTGAGAAAGAAGCATTAGCATTAGTTTTGAGTCTGAAGAAATTTCAAAAATATTTATTAGGGAAAGAATTCACTATCTTAACTGACAATTTAGGTCTTACCAAATTGATGACCATGGAGTCAACAAACAACGCTAGAGTGTACAGATGGGCTTTATTGATTGCACAGTTTAAATTTAAAATACAGCACATCAAAGGCATCCATAATCACCTGCCTGATGTAATGTCAAGATTGTAGGTCTTATTATAGTATGTATGTTGTGATTGTCTGAAATGTTATTGTTGATCGACACATATGATTTTTATATATGTATATATATTTTGTATAAATTGTATATATATCATGTCATTGTGACAAATACTGGACATAAGACATAAGGTGACATGACGAAATAGTTAGAATTAGATATGAATATTTATTAAATGTAAACAATATTTCGAAATTATTAATGCAAAAGTTGGGATGATTAAATATGCTATGTTTTGAATATATATCACTCTACAATTGAAATGTATACAGGAAATTTAAGTGATACATTGTAATATTTTTGAAAACGTAAAGGGAGATAATTATTAGAAATGTAATAAAGACTGTTGGGAAATCACTATAGGTAGGGGAGATAAAATCCATATCACCTATAAGTGGAAATAAATGAATATCCAATGGAAATGACATCAGTGGATGTTCGGTGAGTATAGTGGCAAGGGTGGGACTTTACAGGTTTACATTATTGTTCCATAGCCGTTATGGATTTCCGCACTTGGAAGAGTAGTGCCTGGGGTGATTTTCTGTCTTTGACAGACTGTGGGATGAGGTGGGAAACGCGTAGAGCCTTTATGGTCTTCCGCAATTGAAAGAGTATTGCCTGGGGTGTTGATTCCATTACGCCACATAATACTCACTGGGCATGACAACTGACAAAGTTCCAAAGGAAAAAAATGAATTACCCAAAAGGGGTGGGATAAATTTTTTACCCATGATACCAGTGAAAATACCCAAACATTACATAATATATACTCCTATCCATTAACGATAATGAGGAAAAAAAAAAGTAAACTTTTTTTTATATACGGGGAAGGGAGAATGTAATGGGGGATATTTTCCACTCAGTTTAGGATGGTTGGGGGGAAAGCCCAAAGCTGACCGAAACCACCGTGATAGTCCAAATACTTGGATTAAACGAGAATCTGGAGATAGGTGACTAACCACTAGTTATCACGGGGACCACGGTGATGCGACCCAAGGTCGCCACGGGAAAAGTAAAGGACCACCACGTGTTGTCACGTGAAAGGAACCCGTGGTATAAGTCAGACTTGACTCTGGTCAAGTTTAGTTTGTGTCGACCTGTTGGAGCGAGAGGACGAGCGATTGAATGTACGAATGTCTATGTGAGTGCCTGAGGAGAAAGGAGACCTGCCGACGAAGTGTTAAGCTGAGATCGACCATGCCAGCGTGTGAGATGTCCAAACATCAATGTTGAATCCATGGAACCCATCGTTGCTTGAATGCCTGCAGAAGACTGTTCGTTGAAGGCTGCGTGAGTTTGTGTACGAAAGCTGTTCATTAGGACGCTGACTCTGACCATTCGTTGTTTAACGTAAGTTTTAATACGTCAATAAAGTCATGTCTCGTAAGCTCACATCGGTGTCGGCTTGTGCCAGTTGTATAACGTGAAGCGTGTCAGAATATCATCCATCACACACGCATGAACACTGCCTAGACAACGAGTGAAATATAAAACCACTTATTACAATTATCGAGGGCAAACAAATGCTCTAACATGGTCTCAGCGATATGTTAATTGCGGACCTGTTTCTGCGACTATGCTGCACCGCCGACAGTATCCCCCGCGTGGATTCGGGGCTAAACTAGATGGCTGAGACTCACGAGCAGCAGCTACCATATCTCCTGCAACTTCCTCCAATTTATTTGCTTGTGAGTCATAGGCATCTAGTTTGGATTCCCATCTGCGCCACACGTGGGATACTTTCGACAGTGAGTTTAACCATGTTTTGCGCATCCAGAAAAGTGTGTGGACAACAACGATGCTAATCTGTGCCAAAAATGCGTGGTCTCCTCGCCATGTCGCTATTAACGTCTGTAATGTTGCATGTCTCGAAATTTTCAATGGTCGCTGTTATCGTCTGCAGAAACGCTCGAAATTTTCAATGGTCGCTATTATCGTCTGCAGTGTTGCGTTCTGTGAAATTGTCAAGTAGCCTTAGTTTTGCCGCGATGTGTTTGTCGGAGTAAGTCGCCATTTTACCCACAACTGAGGCCCTGTTAGGGTATTTGTTTGGCCGCCATAATATGAGGGGGAGGGAGATCGAAGGAGAGCCGGAAATTTACCTATATCTGCGAATAGATCTAGTCTGAAAATCATGCACTCGAGGGAGTTAAAAGTAAAAAATTAGAACTAGAAAACACTTTGAATAAAGAACAGATATACGTATGCTGCCTTCAGGAGACCTACCTCAAACAAGACATATCCCATAACCTTTAAGATCAGAGGCTACCAGTTTTACCGCTCTGACTGAAAAGACAGAAGGAAGGGTGGAATACTAATCCTAGTCAAAGAAAACATATTTGCATGCCAGACTGAAACATACATGGAAGGGGCAGATTACCAGATTTTTAAGCTCAAGACAGAAAACAGATTTCCATTTAATCAACTAGTACTCTCCGAGCGACCACCCTCAGGCACTGGATACAGTAGTAGTAAATAAAAGAATGATTGTATGTGGAAATTTCAACAGTCATTCAGAAAGTTGGGGCTTGATCAGAGGGGAGAGAAACTGGAGGACAGGCAGGATGAAAACAGTTTCATCCTCATAAATAAGCCAACCGACCCATCAACCTTTTACTCAAGAGCATGACATACCACCACTACGCCAGACCAAGCCTTTCATTACATAGACATGGAATGGGATATTACTAGAACTGTTGGGAAACAACTAGGAGATAGTGCTCACTGCCTAGTCTTTCAAACGATAGAAAACCAGTCTGTAAGAAAGAGCAGCACTCTACCAAGATGGAATTACAAGAAGGCAGACTAGAAATTGTATTGGCATGTTACAGATGTTTTGGTAAAAAATATAAAAATAGATAAAAATGCAGACAAAGTAGTTGAAGAGTTCAGCAAATGTGTATGGCAGGCAGCCCTGGAAACTATATCAAGAGGTGCACGTAAGCAATGTAAACCATACTGGAATTGTGACTTAGAACAGTTACACAATGATATGGAAACTGAAAGAAAGAAAGCCGAAATCAGACCTTGTCAGGAGCACTTCAACAAATACCAACATGCAAAGGCCAAATTTCAAAGAGCCAAGCTGCAGGCTAGAAGGGCATGTTGGCATGAAAAAAACAAAGTTCTCTTATACTTTGAAAAAGACACAAGGAACATTTGGAGGCTGGTAAAACAAATTAATGACGAAAGTACAGGGAGAAAGGCAAATACTACAATAAATTTAGAAGGAGTCATCCTGTCACATACACACACAAAAACAGGCGGCTGTTCGCTTAGCAGATTTATTTGCTGAAAATAGCAACATTGATGTCAGTCCACAGAAACAGCGAGAGGTTCGAGAGAAAGGACAACACTCAAGACACAACGATATAATTCCCATGGTAATGGAAGCACCACAGACGTTTAGCGAATTAGAGTTAGCAATATCGAATCTGAAAATGGGAAAGTCGCCTGGAATTGATGGAATAGCCAACGAAATGATAAAGAACCTAGGGACAAAAGCCAAAACAAAACTGCTGCAGTGTTTTAATAATTGTTGGGCCAGTGGCAACATACAGATATGGGGAAAAGCAATCATGATTCCCCTCCTAAAACCAGGAAAAGATAGTACCAATGCCTCCAGTTATAGACCAATCAGCCTTATCAGTGATCTCTGTAAAACAGTGGAACGCATTGTCAATCTTAGACTTCAATGGTACATGGAAAGTGAAAACATCTTCAGGCCGCAGCAGGCAGGCTTAAGATAGTGCTTCTCTACAGAAGACAAGACAACTTACCTCTCTCAAAAAAATTTAAGATGCCTTCCAAAAAAAAGAAACTAGTGCTGGTAGCATGGATAGATTTAAAAGCCTTTGACAAGGTCTGGAAAGAAGGTCTCATGAAGAAACTGAGAAACTACAGTGAATGGGAATATAGAAAGTCTTGCTGTGCCATGGTGTTCCTCAAGGTGGTGTTTTGTCCCCAACACTGTTTATGGTCTATATCAAGGACCTAATTGCTGAACTACCCCCATGTTTTTAAAGCTGCAGTGTATGCTGACGACCTGGTACTCTGGTGTACGAATAAATGACTGCATCATGCATGGGCTGATAAGGGGTGTGTCAGCATCAACATAGACAAGTGTAGCACCACTCTCTTCACCCTCTCCCAAAAACAAAAATCAGGCGTCATTCAGACAAATAGAATACCACTAAGAGAGGATAAGGAGCCCACATACCTCGGAGTCACGTTTGATAATAGGCTAACATGGAGAAAACACATCAATAAAGCAGCAACCAAAACCAGAAGGAAGATATCTATCCTAAGAAAACTACGTGGAACAACATGGGGCGCAAAAGGGAAAATACTTTTGAAAGTTTATCAACAAAGTCTACGATCACACCTTGAAAACCGGTCTACTGCATGGAGTTCAGCATCAAAAACTACACTACAAAAGTTAGACAAGGTGCAAAATCAAGCGCTCAGAGTCATAACAGGATGTATGAAATCAGTACCTATAGCTGTGATGAAGATGACGACGATGACTCAAACACTGACAGAACGAAGCAACGCTAAGATACTAATACAAGCAGAACAGTTTCTTAGCATGCCTGAACACCCTATGAAAGAAAGATTTCAAAATCTAGCAAAAAGAAGCAGTTTCATCCACCAGGCCCAACAACTCTGCAGGCAAACCAATGATCTGCCTGCAACTGATAGCCCCTTAAATACTATTCCAGATCAGACCCCTTGGAAAGAGGATTATAAGTTTCCAATACACATCCAAACAGAAGTGAAAGGAGTATTCAACAAAGAAGAAAAAAACAGCGTGCAATGTAAAACAGCCACTCTATATCTACTTGATGATGAATACCCACAGAATCTTTGGGTTCGTTTCTGAATGGATGGGTCAGCACAAAACACAAGCAGAAATGGAGGAGCAGGAGTGTATATTGAGCATCCAAATAATACCAGATATACAGCCAAAATACCTACAGGAAAACACCGTCACAACTATGATGCAGAAGTTCAAGCCATCAAAATAGCAGCAGAGAAACTGTTACATATACCTCACATTTCACAACCCATGGTATTTCTGCTTCCCTGAAGCTTTCTCCACCTTGCTGTGGTGGGGGAGCTTGTGTTTCTCAATGACCCTGAGAGTTATGCTGGTGGTATTGTAGCCACTAAAAGGGCCTCCCAAGCCGGAAAAGTCAAAGGGTAGAGAACAGACAGAGACATCCTGGTCCTCCAGGTTAGGGGTTGAAATGTGGGGCCAACACCCCCACCTTCGTAAAACTTCATCTTGTCATGAAACATATCTAAGCCTCAATTTCTGATCTATTTAAACGGATAACGAACCTGGAACGTTAAAGGAAGTAAAAACTATATATACCAGTGAGTTGAATGGTCGTTGACGACAAGGCAGACCAAGAAGACAATGGAGAGATAATATCCAGACAGACCTGCAAACACTTGGTGTCACCAACTGGAATTAGTGCCAAGCAAATAGATGAATGGAGGTGGGTGATATCTGCAGCAATAAACCTTAAGGGCTCGGAATGCTGAAGGAAAAAAAGAATGGTATTCTGACAGATGCAAGTACTGTGCTTCAGGCACTCCAGTCTGGAAAACTGCCTGGTATATGAACACTACTCTCCAAACTAGGCAGCCGGTGTAGTGTAACTAAGCAATGGATACCATCCCACTGGAATTCCTGGAAAGGAAAGAGCTAAGGAAAGTGCAAATGAAAAACAACCTGATGTACCAGTCTCTTTTCAACAAAAGAAAGGAATAATCAAATCAATTAGAAAGCAACCAAAACCGGCACAAGACGATTATCATTTTATGGACAGACCAGAGCAAGTTATTATTATACGCCTTAGAACAGGACAAGTCGACTTTTCAGCCACCTTTACACAAAATTTAAAATCGGCGAATAAACCATGTGCACATGTGGATTGGCACCTGATACAACAGATCATGTCCTCCAAGACTGTCCCAAATACAACATATCAAGGAAAAACTTTTGGCCAAGAGAAACATTGTTGCAAATCAAACTTTACTGGTCGCTGGGTGAATTGCAAAGGACAGTGAAGTTCATACCGCCTTTGTTTCCCTAGAACAAGAGGTAGTGAGTGTTGTGAAGACAGGGCACCACAACTCTGGCTGCGTTTACATCCCACGTCTTTATTCAGTCCCTTTACAGATCTGGTTTATTTGTTTGGTTCCTTGCCCAGCTGTTAAAACAAGGGACACAGTTCGCTTGTAGCTGTGGATGATATGACAGCAGACCGCCTTGTGATAGTTTCTCGGTGCTAGGTATAGTAGGCATAGTTGTGTTTTGACCTTGGCTCTTTTCTCGCTATCTATAACCACGATTCTATTTCTTGATGTCATGGGCATACTGTTTTCTTGCTCAGCATCATCACCATCAGCATCACTATCACCAACATCAGCATCAAACAACACATCACGTTCAGCTATAAATTATTCACAACATTTTTATTTATTTATTAATTTCACAGATATGTATTTACAAATTGTGACTTATGGGACCTCTATATATTTTTCAGACATGGCTAAAAGAACCATTAAGAAAATCTGGACGCAACTCAAAAATTTGCACCATGAACACTTTCTGGACTGCATAGACAATGGCGCTCACATCTGTTTAACAGACAATTTTGAGGAAATTGTACAAGAAATTGCATCGAGTGTAATAAGGGAGCATGTTCTTGTAGACATCACATGCACCTGAATAGAGTTCTATGGTGGTCAACAGGTGCACATACCAGACATTAAGAAAACCGTCAACAGATTGCCAGACAGTATGTATAAGGATGGGTCCTTTTGTGAGGGCTGCATTCAGAAGTAACCTAGCCAATCCAGCCATGATTGTATGAACAAGAACCCCAAAGTCTATATGAAAGCCCACCTCCACAATATGATTGAAAATAACTTAACACATAGGGAATTGGAGGATATCACTTTCCCCCGGATACGACGCTGTGTCCACCAATATGAGGAGAGTTGTAACAGAGCAAGCTTGTTTGTTAGGAGGCACAACGCTAGAATATTAGGAGATCAACAAGTTTTGGTAACCTTCAATTTCCCACCAAAACTGAAAATTGACATCATTACTTGTTTGTTAGGAAATAGTATTTTGCTTTGTACTTAATTAGAAGAAAGTCAACAAGTCTTGGCAACGATATTTTATAAATAGTATCTGACGTCATTGTTGGCCTTGCCCTTTCAGAGAGAACCTAGTAGCACTTGTTTTGTAGGAGTCTATTGACATCAATTGTCAGTTTAACTACTATATTTGTGTAGAATAGGATGATGAAATTTGATGCAATCGAGATATTTTGAGAAAATCCCACGTGAGAACCTACCTATTAAACAAGTTGAGACATACTAGAATATTCTAGAAGCAGAAAGAGCGAGAAGAAAACAAATACCTAACATTCCAGCATTCAAGTATAAGTAACAAAGCACCTTAGCAATTCTTCAGTCCACAAGACTCAAGAGAGAAGGGACCAGTCATGTGGACCCTAAAAGCAGCCTTCACTTGTAGAGATGTCAGCTCAACTCAAAGAATGCCTTCAGTCGTTGATACTCAGAGGACGAGCGACTAGTCTCAATGATCCTCATAGTTGTGGAGATGCCAGCTCAACACTAGAAGCAGAGGAACCAGTCACATGGAACCTCGAAGACAAACACTAGAGAGGAGACATGAAACAAGACATCGAACTACAGAGACGACACGTAAGATACATGGATCCTTGGTTAAAAGAGACACATTAGGAACACTATTGAGATGTTAGAGTTGATCAATCTATTAGTACTAAACAGCACTAGAAGCCAGGTGGCAGTTAGAGACACTAGAACCTAAGTAACTAGAGATGAAGAACACTACGCGACCTTAACAGTACGTAACCATAGAGAGAACACAGCGCTATTCAGAATATCATTGATGTATTTGTGACATTGTTGAAATATCACAATAAAGACAGTATAGACAAGAACTGTTGTTTCCAGCCATTTTATTATACCAGCATCAGATTCACGTGAGAAGCATGCAGCAAGCAAGACCTCATCATCATCATAACCACAATTGACATGACCATCTTTCTCCTTGTCTATAATCTTCCAATCGACTCCTCCTGTAGCAAACTTATAGATGAACCTGGGTGTGACATCAACATATGCAACAAAGAAGAGAGCTGTGCTACAGAGTCAACAAGAAAAAAGTTTTCAAGTTCAAACTCCGGGGCTATAATTAGGTTGTATAGTGTTAATTTTGTGTTCGAACTCACTATGGTTACATGTAATAGTGCATATTTCACAGAGTATATATTTTATTTTAAATTTATGCATCTTGTACTTATTTATAGGCCTAAAATGTAATTTTTATTGTTTCATGTTGGTTTGATTTGGGATGTGATTATGATATAAATTGTGCAGTGAATAATTAGGCAATCTTACTTCTTCTTCTTCGCGTTCACCAGCTGTACACTCTGGCGGAAAGTTCTGGTTGCTCGTCCACTACTGAACTGCAGTCCTGCTCCAGAACCTGAGTGTTGCGTGTGCATCAGTTTTACAGATCTCATTCTCTTGAATACAGACTGTTGGTTCCTTGCCTCTCCGGCAGATGCACTCCGACTTCAAAGGAAGCTCCCCAATTAGTCGACTCCTACGACATGCTTTTGGGGAGGCAGTGGGTCTATTCTTGTTTTCCCCACAATGGGGCCCCGGAACCCACACGGGGGGCAATCTTACTAATATTGTGTCATCAATATGGTATATATATTGTTTCCTTAGTATACAATCATTTTAGACTTAAAATAACAGTGTCTTGCTATATTATACGTTGTCTGTATTCCTAAGCAATCACATAAACATAGGGCCTATTTCAACTACGGAAACAATAGGTAAACATAATAATTTTGTCGTTGTTTCTTTCAAGCCTTATTAAAGTCATGCCTAAAGTGAAACAACATAATTGTCTGGATTGTGGAGAGACATTCAAAAGGACTCAGCAGTTCGTGCAGCACACCAGAAGAAGACATGGTTATTCTATCTGTATGTGTGATCGGTGTGGTCGAATCTTTAACAGAAATACAGGTCAGCCCTGTGATTACCAAAAAACTGTGGACAGTTATCACAACTCAACTGATTGAGTACTCGATGGGTGTGAACACGATCAAACTAACCAACTCGCGCATACTTGCTTGAGTCCCTATTTTGAGGAAGTTATTGATGCCAACCTACCAACTGTAATGAATCACCTATTTTCTAAGGCTGAGTTGATCGCCTTATATAGCAAAAAATAAATTACGGTTGCAATATGAGACAGTCCATTTAATTAGGGAAGAAACCTAGCATGCCCCACAGCCGAACCAACTTTGTGTGGGTTTTGAGTTGTTGTTTCTTGCTATAGCAGTTGTGTTTCTTTTATTAACGTTTGTCGCAGACATTATGTGTTTCACAAACCTGTAGTATAATTTCAACAAACATTTCTATTTAATAAATATTTTGCCCTTGTTTCATTTGCACCATGCTACTGACTGTTGGATATTGTATGTTAATAATGAAATCTATCAAAATAATATATATATATATATATATATATATATATATATATATATATATATATATATATATATATATATATATTAGGGCTGTACCGAATAGTGATATTCACTATTCGGCCGAATACAAATAGCGGGACCAGTATTCGGCCGAATACGAATAGTGTTTACTGTATAAAATATATCTAAAAAAAAAAAAAATCCAAACATTCATAAAGTCAAATGTACGCTGAACTTTGACTTCACATAAAGTAGCACAGAATAGTCATCTTCTTCTTTAGCATTCTCAGCCCTTGAGGTTTACTGCTGCAGATATCACTCGTCTCCATTCATCTCTCTGGCTGGCCTTTTCTGCAGAATTTGTGACACCAGTTGTTTGCAGGTCTGGCTGCGCATTATCTCTCAAATTTCTTTTTTGTCTGCCTTGTGGGATACGCCCATTCCTATCTTTGATGTATACAGTTTTTACTTCTCTGTCATCTGGCATTCTTTCAAAATGCCCCAACAATTTTAGCCTGTTAGCTCTCATGAAGCCTAGCGATCAATTATGAATTAAACAGATTGTGTGTTACCTTGTTGCTTTTCACTCTCCATTCCCTGCTGTTAGCATCTTTGATGGGTCCAAAGATTTGTCGTAAGACTGTTTTGAAAGCCTGTAATAAGGCCCCATCTCTTTTATTTCTGCTTCAAGTTTCAGAGCCATATAAAACGACTGTTCTTATCACCGTTTTGTATATTTTGATCGTGGTGTTCGGAGACACTTTGACTTTAGCAGATGTTAAAGGGCATAGTATTCTTTATTTCTAGATTGTATTCTAGATTGTATTTCCTGGTTTCAGCATGTTGGAGCAGTTGCAGTTTGCACCCAAACTTTGCTGGTTTCTGCTTGTTTGATTTTCATATTAACGACTTGGATGTGGCTGGAGTTTACATTCTTTCCTTGGCTAGCTAGTATTTGTACAGAATAGTAAACATTTAAAAATATGTTATGTTTTTCATCCTTCAGTCAGTCTGTGGTAACTATTAACTAGGAATGAAAGAATCCTAAGTATTATAACAAGTAACTAAACTTGGAAAATGTCACTGACAGCTTAGTTAATGCAGGAAAGCTGCATTAGATTTCAACAAAACCAATCATTCCATGTTGTCAGCATTTACGCCATGTATGCAGAAGCGGGTGTTAGGTAACTACTATTCGTATTCGGCCCGACTGAAACTATTCGGCCGAATACCGAATAGTCAATATGTTCACTATTTGGCCTCGAAACTATTACGAAGCGAATATTCGGTACAGCACTATATAACTTGTAAACATAACAAAATAAAGTTCGGATGAATGACTAAATGTTTTCCATGTCACATTTCTGTATGCATAAGTGTCTTTTTTGTTAATAAAAAAAAAAAAAATTGCGAGTCTACACATCTATCACTTTTTTGTGTCTTTGTATACGTGTTTTTGTAGTTACACGTACACTTTCCTCCTTCTCAACAATTTTTTTTTCACACATTAAAAAAATACATACTTTTTTCCGTCGTAGCCAGCTGTTACACTTAAAACAGTCTGCTTCTTTTCTCAAGCTCAACAAATTTTCTCACACAAAACTTTTCTCCTTCTCAACAAGTTTATCACACATCAAAACACGCTAATTTTTTTCTCTTTCCTGATCAAATGTCACTTATAAATCCAACATCCCTCCGCCCCTCATTAACCAACGGTCACACATAAAAACACTCTGCTGGAAAGAGCATACCACTGGAAAGATCTGTGAAAGGGGGAATAGAGGAAGTCAACGAGAGAAGATTTTTGACAGTCTTGTTGCATGGCGGTGTGTCAGCACACGAACTTAATCTTGCTGAAGGAGATCACAGATTGTGGAGAGGCATGAGCGCCCACGCCAGTCGACAAGGCACCTGATGATGATATAACTGTATGCAAACCAAAAATTATATAAATATTTGCATGATTCCTTGCCTCCTATGCAGCTGTGTTTTAAACTCTGGGTGTTGATCCTTTTACAAATAACATACCACGTGTTGTGATCGCAAAGAATGCTGAGAAAGGTGATCATGTTCCATGCAGCTTAGCAAGCATCGTTGCAGAGGTCCCGTGTAGTTAGCATTCTTTTGATATTTTCTCCACTTATACAGGTGTGTTGGGAGTCGCGGTGGTGTAGATGCTCACCTGTGGATCGGAAGGTCATGGGTTCGCTCCCTGGCGGAGCCGGCTTTTTTCTTCTTCAAAAATGACCTTGGTTCCCAGGTTGACCCAGCCTTGAGTGGGTACCAGATGCAGTCCTGGGAAATAAAGGCAGCTGGCGTGATGCTGACCACATCACCCCATCTTGTGCCGTAAAATATAGGTCTAGCCCTATATACCCAATACGTCTGAAAGGCGCGGAAAAGGGTCCTTTACCTTTGACTTTAAACAGCTGGTCAGATTGGCTGGTTCTTCACTGCTATGTGGTCAGCTGATGTCTGACAAGCAAGATAGGCCAGGACAAGCAAGATAGGCCAGGACAAGCAAGATAGGCCAGGACAAGCAAGATAGGCCAGGACAAGCAAGATAGGCCAGGACAAGCAAGATAGGCCAGGACAAGTAAGATAGGCCAGGACAAGCAAGATAGGCCAGGACAAGCAAGATAGGCCAGGACAAGTAGACAGTTTGGAGGCACGAATGTATCCTTACATACAGATCGTTCCCCCAAATGGCAATTGTGGCTACACTTGTTCCCCACTTGTCTTTTACCACTCTAGATACCTTATTTGCACATGCATACAGTAACTGAGGGTGCTTCGGATTCCCTATAGGGCGAACTAAATAATGTAAGACAATTTTAGAATCTGACGTAATGTACGTGCCTAATGATTGTAATGTTTATAGTTGCAAAGTCTGTTGTTACATTAGAGAACTCCAGCTAAGACGGGTTTGATGGGGGGAACTACACACTTAAAGCTTTGACTTACAGAAACAAGTTAGCACTCATTAGAAACAAGAAGGAAAGGCTTGAAGTTTTTATTTATTTATTTTACATGTTGACTGATTAGAGGTAGCTACATCTATAAGACGTAATTAATTAGTTGGTTGATGTTGGTTAAAGTGTATTCTAGTGCTGAATCTATCTTGTCAACGTTTTCAAGTCTTGGCGTAATGTATATGCCCTACTGACAGTATGAAAGCATACACACAAAAACAACAATATAGTATGCTCATACAGCATGAAGTAAAGCAAACGGATCTTAATTTGAGAAAATCTTTTTGTTTAATGTAAGAAATTACATAAATCAATTACTAATTAACACACACACACAAACCAAGGCAATCAAATAATATTCACGATGAGCTATGACACAAATATCATAAACATTTCAAATGTCACTGGAACATCCAATAAATCTTGTTAGCTAGCTACACTGGAAGACTGGAAGTGTCTTGCTGTTTTCATATTTTTGCAACAGACAGAAGAAAGTATTTGCATATGTGATGTGCATCTGTGTGTGCATGCAGCTGAGTGTGTATGCATTAAGTATTGCAGCCCTGAAAGTTGAACAGAAACTTCTTACATGATACATAGAACCACAATTACCTTTGAGTGAATCAGTCAATTACTAAAGAAAAAAACAATTATTTGTATCCCCATAAGTTCGAATCCTTGGTAAGGCTGGAGAATTTTCTGTCGGGGGCAAAATTAAAAATCTTCACCTGCAGTCGTGGTAACAGCACTAGCTATGCCGCCCTAAATCGTCCACCCTGCCTACATCGTAAAAGTGGTATATAAAGGCAGTATCCCTATAAATACTATCAATCCTTCAAACAACCAAACTGTTTTATATAAATTTTTTTAAAGGCAGTCAAAAATTATGGGCACATTATGTGTAGAGTAAAACCTGGAAAATATTGTTGTAACATTTATGGATAAAGTGATTTGGAAGGTTATTTACAGTTTTCCTTGACAGGGAATAATGTCAAAACCAAACTGGTTCGTTCTTTTTGAGATCACGACATGCTGCATTAAAAACATACATCATAACACTTGCGGCATTTCCATAAGTACTCAGTCCTCATCTTCAGCAGCCAGCAAAGCCTGCCAATTCTGATGGTACCAGTGACAGTTTGATTATATGTCCACCTTGAGTGTAGATCTGGTTACTGGCCGATGTAACATTCTCTCCACACTGTATGATCTCTTCATACTTTTGCATTGTTCACCTGATCACAAAAGGCCTTGACCACTCAGCTCATGACAGGCATAGATGCAAGATTATCTGGTTTGTAAGGCTTTTGATGATGATGCTTCAGCAGTAACCAGATCAAGTTGTCAAACAATTTATCAGTCATGGCCCCACAACTGCTGACAGAACATTAACTGAAAGGCTTCGAACAACATTGCTGTGGTAGCCAGTGTTTGACTCCATAAATTATGTGGTATGTTTTTAACCACATGAATCACAGTTGTCGAATAATGTATCAGTCATGGCCCCACAACTGCTGACAGAACATTAACTGTGAAATGCTTCAAACAACCTTGCTGTGGTAGCCAGTGTTTGACTCCATAAATTGTGGTATGTTTTTTAACCATGTGCCCCCCTCCCTCTTTTGGGGGGGGGGGGGGGGGTGTGAATCACAGTTGTCAAACAATTTATCAGTCACGGCCCCACAATTGCTGATAAAGGAATAATTGTGAAATGCTGAGCGTGTATCTCCTTGTTTTTTCTTTCTAACATATTCCCGGGAGATGACCAAGCAAAGAAGTTTCTGTCTCTTCTTCTTCACAGCACTAAATGATGCTCTATGAATAACGTGGTCAGCATCATGCCAGTTGTATTTACTTCCCAAGACATTGAGACATTACCAGGTCTTGGTTAATTTGGCAGCCAAAGTTGAGTTGTTTTTTAAACCTACCTCAATGCTGATTTGAATCTTGGCTATTCGGGGTGGCAGGCATGCATCTAGCCACATTGCTGCCAGGGGGTATAGGTATATAATCCGAGCAAGAGCAGTGTCCTGGAGAAATAATTACTAACACAATTTTTGGTGCCAGGGTGCTAGTCACTGAATTGTTAACAATTTGACAACCAGTAAAACAAGGTAGGGGATCTGTTTGACCCTCTGCTGTCAGAGGAAAGGTAAGACAGACCTATAATCAAATTGCTGCAGGCACCATCATAAATGGAACTCTTCAGCGGCTGCTGAAGATGAGGATGCAGAGCTTATGAGAATGTCCTGAATGTTATGAAGTCAGCTCCTAGATGAACATTCAACACTTTAAAACAGGGTGTTGGTGATGCCAAAATGAAACTATTATTTTTAGTATACTAAACTTTGACACTTGTCACAGATACTTGAGCAGTGCTTGCAGACACACGTTTCTTTTTCTTCTTCTTATTGTAAAATTTAGTGGGAAGTTCTGGTTGTTCATCCACACCTGGACTCCGGTCTTGATCCAGAACTTGAGTTTTGAATGCACATCTATTTCACAGATCTGGCTTACCTGTATGCAGACTTGTTTTCTGGCATCTCAGACACATGCACTATGACTTCAAATGAAACACCTCTAATGAGTCACCTCCCACAAGATGCTTGTCGGGGAGGCAGCGGGTCTATTCTTTGTTCTCTAAAATGGAGCTCTGGGACCCACATAGAAAAATTTCTTTCTGTTTGTGGTGACTTCTAGCAATTGTTATTTAGGTTGCTTTTGATGATTAGCAATCCAAGCCTTGACATTATTGCATATATTTTTGTGTAAGTTTTGTGGTCAATGATTTGCACAAGTATGAATTAACTTTACGATGTAGGCTGTCTATGAGGGAAATGTCAGATGCATTTTACACATAAATATTTATTATTCATTTTTTATTTTCAATTTCAAAACACTATTCTTTTAAATATTATTCTTTTCTGTTTGTTTGACAAAATCTGCGTGGATAATTTTGATTTAGTTAAAACAGAAAATCAGAAGTAATGCAATTACAAAGAAAATATGCCTCCCAAAATGCAGCATCAAAGAAATGGGACATGTCATAGGCAAGTGAATAAGCTTAAGTACTTTTGTTCTCTGATAACAGCATATGGAAGATGTATTAAAGAAGTTAAATGTAGAATAGCTTGGGTATTTGTGGCATTTGACAGAATGAAGAATATTCTACGCAATATAAACTTGTCAACTGAGGAAAGATTTTAAAAGCTATTTAGAGTCAAAATTCAGAATAGAAGGAATCTCGATAATTTAGTTTATGAGAAATTAGGTAGAAGCAGCAGAAATATGGTTTTACAGACTAATGATGTAAATACTCTGGATAAATGAAAAGTATAATGATGTTTTGAAAGAAACTAACCGGTGGAAAAATCTTTTTCTTCTTCAATACCCACATTCAACAGAGGCAATCAACATTGTCTGGTCACATTATGAGAAGGAGAAAACTGGAGTACATCATGACGGTGGGAAAGATGGAGAGGAAAAGAAGCAGAGGGCGACCAAGAGAGAAGATGCTGGATAGTTTGTGGCATGGAAGATCATATCAGAAATGACTGAATACTTAAGATAAAAAGCTGTGAATAGACATGACTTTCAAAGCTGTCATTTATTTGATTTGAAACCAAACAAAGCTGTGATCTGTGATAAATAATGCATACAGAAATCTGAAATGGTCTAAAGATGTTTGTATTTATCTGTAGCATCCAGCAATCTGGATCTTGTGGCAGGTTCTTGAGCATTGTGTCCAGCATCAGCAGTGATGTGAAATTCGGCTTCTGGCCATCTCTGAAAGCAAAAGCAAAGATTCAGTGAAAATGACAATCAATGAAAAATAAACTTAACTTGCCGCAAACTTCTAATGTCATGGTTCATAAAAGCACCAGTATATATATATATATATATATATCCCGGCTAGGACCAAAATTGTGTTCATGTTAAACAAGTATTATTCTTAAGTTTATTTTAATGAGGATTTAATGTACACATAAATATATATTTATACACCCACACACATGCATACACAAAATAATTATTGGTATATAATTATAAATGTAGCCAATGCTTTTATTATTTAAAATATAAATTTGTAGATACATTTTGTAAAGAGAATTATTTATTGTCTAGTATCAGATAAACCATATAAAAAATTATTTTACTCTCTTTAGTGCATTAGTTATCTGACACATTTTAACTGAAATCTTTTTTTTAAAAATAAAATTATTGTTTCTGTTTGAAAACAAAAACAAAAAAAAATTTTCTTACCAGCAAACAGCTTTTTGTGAGCATGTTTTCCACATATCCGCCCAATGCTATTATTTTTCAAACACAATAACAGATAAAAATAATGACAATACTAAAAGTACAGATAGCACAAACAGTTTGTCAAGCTAAATGTTACAAAACAAGGAAGGTATATTATCAAAACCCCCCTGTGTTTCATAAACCAATCGATGGGTGAGTGGTAAACACAATATTCACTGCCTTTACTATCAAGGATATTTTCTGGTATACGTTTTAAGCTGGGCGAACCTTCGAGTCTTAGGTCAGTTATAAAAATCCACCCTAATTTAGATGTGAACCCAACACCTTTGGTCCAACAGGTAAGGGCTACCACGACTTTCACAAATATGCACACTTAAATTTGTGATAGCTTTAAACCACAAAAATTATATTTCTAGTTTCTGTTCATAGATACATTTTCCAAGTGTGTTTTAAGACTTTTGTGTGGGGAGGGGGGGGGGGGGGGGGAGGAGAACAGACCTAGGTCATACATTTTGACTAATTAGGAGTGTTTCATTTAAGGGCAGAGTGCATCTGGAAGCAACAGTGTGCACACAAGTAAGTCATATTTGTAAAAAAAGATGTGCAGGCAAAACTGAAATTCTGCAACAAGACACAAGTCCACAAGTGGATGAACAACTAGGACTTTGATGAACAACTAGGACTTTGATGAACAACTAGGACTTTCCGCTGGAGTTTACAGCTGGTGAACATGAAGACTTGAGAAGGTGAAGATTCATAAATACCTTATGCAGCTGCCATGCAGTGTCCATTGGGCAGACAATATCATATCGACCCTGAACTATGGTGGCAGGGATGTGTCTAATCTTATCAACATCATCAATGAGCTGATTTGGTGATTTCAAAAATCCTCCATGAACAAAGTAATGACTGAAATACAAAACAGCAATAAGCAATAATAATTAGCAACAGCTACAACATTGGCTAGAAGATATGTGACAGACAAAGAGCATGACAGTACAAGCAGATGCTACATTTCAGGAGAATAAAAAGAATTTATGAAAGAAGTCACTGACACTGATTGTTGGAAAAATAAAACGCTGATTGTAATGTGAAACCTGTTGTTTGGCTGTGAATCTGGGATGTAAATGAACATATCAGAAAGACATTGGGGAGAGAGATGTGATGAGATGAATGTTAGTACCTTAGAGAGAAGGAGTAGCTTACAATGTTGCCTGGAAAATTGAATGAATGAAGATTATACACAATTAAAAGGAAGAGACAAATAGGGATCTTTGATCCTGTGATAACAACAGAGAGGTATTTGAGAACATTATAGAGACTCAAAAAGACCAGCAGTAGAAGAGGTTCAGAAAGACTAAAGAAATCATGCTAAAGATGCTGGCTGAGAGAATATTGTCAACAAGACTGATCAAGGATCAAAATCAGAATGAAAAAAATTAGTACTTTTTTCATTTGGCAAGGAACCTGATGATGACTATGACAATAACTGAGCAGTCTATGTAAAAAATTAAGAGATGTCTATGTGTCAGGAAGCTGAACATGATCAGAAAAGATAACAGTATAACTCATTTAAATTTAAAAAACAAAATTATTCGAAGAAACCTTTAATTGAGTTATCACTGAAGTACAAACAGCAACAATTGTTTCACACTGCTACCTAGTTTCTTTTCCACTTTTGAGACACAGAAATCCTGCACTGTCTTTTAATCTAGACACCAATAATTTCACAAATTGTTGGCTTCACTGTTATTTAAAACTGTACAATCCTATCATTATGTTACACAGTTTGTATGTTGTAATATCCTAGTTACTGCTATAAACAGTTCTAACTTAATTATTACTTTAAACTGTTCTTTTTAACTTATTTGTTATCTGAAATGGCTTTTTTTTCTGATACATCTATGAGTCAGAGGCTGACCAGAGGAAAGACAAAAGTAGAAGATGCAACTACAGATGTGTGCATGCTTGAAGAACAAATTTATTGTCATGAGTCATCTTTACCACACACTGTGTAAGAAAGACAAACAACGACTAGTAAAAAAAGTAAAGTAAAGATCCCTTTACACGCCCTTAGGCGCATCGGGCACCCATATTTTTACAGACCAATCGGCACTCGGTGGGTAATGTGGTCAGCATTTCGCCGGCCGTCTTTACTTTACCAGGACAGCCCATCCTGGTACCCATTTGAGGCTGGGTCGACCTGCGACGTCCCATACCACGATAAAAATCCCACGCAGGTTTTGTTCGCGGTATGTTGGATTACGAGTCAGACTCGCAACGCCTTAGCCACGGATGCTGCAACAACGACTAGACTGACTCATAACAGCAGACAAGTCAATTACTGGTCAGACGGGTTGTGTGTAGACCCGCACGGCGATACAGGTAACTGAGTGAGGAGGTTACAGGGGGACTTGACAAACAGGTAGAGGAACACACGGCAATTAGTAGTCGGACAGTCCAGGGAACGGATGTGTTTGATTGGAGCCCTTGAAAATGTTGGAATTGTTTTTCGCTTGGTATGGACTGGATTTAAAACTGTGGAGAGGGCTGTAGTAGTTATTCATACTTGTGACAAGTGTTTCTTTTGTGTAGCCAGGATTATAAAGTTAGTTGTGGTAGCCAGGATGATATGTAATTGTTGCTCCAGATGCATCCGCTAGCCTCTCATGATTTTGTTCATATTGCTAGGATGATTTGTGATCATTTATACCAGCATTCTGTTGATGTACGTAGCCAGTGACTACCTGGGATTAGTGTGTTTGTGAGCTATAACAATAAATGGGTGGCTACTCAGTAGTTGGCAACGTTGTGTGGAAGCCAGACTAATGTTTCAATTATCACGAGTACTTAAATAAACATTCTTTGAGAACTGGAACACGGTAATCAGTGTTTGCATGTTAACGAAAGTATGGGTACACTGACACAAATAACGACGGCACCTGTGTCACACACACCTATAAAAAGGTGTCCGACATTTAGCAAGTGTCAAAGCAAAAAGCAGATGCAAGGATTGGCTTGCAGGCAGCGCAAAAGCAAAAATGTAAAAACTGATTCCTGACAATTCCTGCCCAGGTGATGTGATGATACACACATGGAGGTGTGATGAAAGGTAGATGAAGTACAAACAGATTCCCAACTGGATTCATGGGCACAAATATATCATTATGGTCTGGATAAAATAGCGCAGGAGGGAGTGACCATGGATCTGGCCAACACTCTACACTCAAAACGAACAAATAAACTTAATTTTCAAAGGGTTAGGAATCGTTTTAGCAGACAACAATATTGATAATGACAATAATATTAGACATCATCAACAACATCTTAGTTACAATGTGCTCTATGTAAACCTACATCTCGAAACAATTATAATGCTAAGTATATAATAAACCTTGGTGGAAATCAACTGACAGGAGCTGACACCACTCCTGTCCTCATTGGTCTCTTAACCTTGAGTATTCCATGTCACAAACATTTTGCACTGGCTTTCTGACTGGCTTGTTATGACCAGAAGATTTTCCTCAAACCATGGTCATCACATTCATCTATTTAAATCCATTCGATTTCAATGCTTATGTTTTTGTTTCAAGAAAAAATAGTTTAAATTGTGAAGGCATTGGCCCTACACTCTAACCCCTTAAACCTGGAGGCCCAGGGTATCTCTGGTTCCTACCCATTGACATGTCCCGCTCGGCTGACCCTACTGGTAGCCATGCTACCACCAGCATAGCTTTCAGGGTCACTAACTCAAGCTCCACAATCTCAGCAGGGTGGAATGGACCCCTCTGATGGAGATTTTATTACTTTTTAGCTCTAAATAGTTCTGTTTTCTTCTTCTTGTTTCTTCGAGCTAGATTTAATCCACTTCTGCTTGCTGGGCCTGTCACAGTTTAAGGGAGTGTTTAGCCAGAGGAATACCATTCTACCTGGCAAGCCACAGAGAGACCTATCACTCAGACACAAAGGAAACAATGCTAAAGATTGACCACACAAGCGATAGATGGAAATATCAAAGGTCATAAATACCAGCATCCATGTATCATATACCAAGGCTCACACCCAATCCCGAAGCCTCTTCCAAATCTGACCATGAAAGCAGAACAGGACTAGAGAAGAAAAAGTAGTAATTCTTTCCAAATTAGAGGGCATCATTCTGGGAGGCAAGGAATCAACAGTCTACATACCAATAAGCCAGATCACATAAAACTCAGGTTCTGAAACAAGTCCAAAGTCCACAAGTCGACAAACAACCATAATTTTCCACCGGAGTTTAAGTCGATGAATGCAAAGAAGAATAAGATCACTTCAACTCTTTCTAGCATAGTACAGGTTTTATTCCCCAATTACTACCTAGGATGGAATATGAAGGGGATGATGAGTGCAATATCGAACATATAAAGAAAAAAAAAAGATAAAATAATTACCATTCAATGCGAGCAAACTGCTGAGCCCAAACAGCTTCCTCTTCAGCCTTTTTCACCTTTTCTTCATTGATATAAAGATGAGATGTTGCCATTTCCCAGGTACTCCACCGCTTAGCTGCTTCAATACGGGTCTGTTCATCTTCTGATGTTAGCCGACGGTAGTAGGCATCCATAACAGCCCCACGCTCCACCTAGTGAATAATAACATCCATATACCTAAACTCCGAGAATACCAGATCCACTTGAACTGGCCTGCACTTGTGACCAAAGCAACTGGTATCTGATAAAGATAGTCAGCAAATTAGAGTAGTGAGGATTATTTTCATGTTTACAAAACATGGCCAATTATCTCTCTGCCACTTCCATCAAATGCTTAAACTGTTTTATTGTTCTCTTCTTTTTCAGCATTCTGAGACCTTGAGGTTCATTGCTGCTGATTCCACCTGCCTCCGTTTTCTTCTTTTTCAGCATTCTGAGACCTTGAGGTTCATTGCTGCAGATTCCACCTGCCTCCACCCATCTCTGTTTGGCCTTTTCCTTTTACTTAGTGACACCGAGCGTTTATAGGTCTGTCTGGAAATTCTCTCTCCATCATCATCTTGATCAGTCTTGCGGTCTGCTCATTTGTGCATACAGTTTTTACCTTCCTGTCACCTGACATTATATGTGCTGAGCTGTAAATCACAACACAATGCCAATCAACCTTTTATTGTGCAGAAAAACAGAAAAAGGATAGACAATTATAAATTTATATTTTTTTTAAGCATTCACTGAATGTTAACTATGGCATAACTTTCTGACTGTTCATCCACTTTTGGATTTTGGTTATATTCCAGAACTTGACTTCTGCATCATCGTACGTTTTACATATATGACTTATTTGTGTGCGGATTGTTGGTTCCTTAACTTTCAGGAATATGCACTCCGACAGAAGGAAACACTCCCAATTAACTGACTTTTATGGCATGCTGTTTAGGGGGACAATCAGTCTATTCTTTCTTTCCTTCCACAGAATGGGGACCCGAAACCCATACATGAAGCAGAGATAATACAAGTTCCCATAAGAGAGAGATAGAGAGATGATTAAAAAAAAAAGGCTTTCCTCCGAACTTCAACCCGATATTGTAGTGGCCATAAAATATCCTTACGGGCTCAGTTCTTTTAAAAATATGCCGGCTCCGTGTAACGAAACAAATGCTCTAACAGGGTCTCAGCGATATGTTACTTGCGGACCTGTTTTTGTGACTATGCCTCACCGCTGACTGTATCCCCCGCGCGGATGGGGACTAAACTAGATGGCTGGGACTCACGAGCAGCAGCTGCCGCATCTCCTGCAACTTCCTACAATTAATTTGCTCGTGACTATTATCGTCTGCTACTATCGCCTGCAATGTTGCGTCTCTTGAAATTGTCAAGTAATGCTAGTTTTGCCGTGATTTGTTCCTTGGCAGAGAGTCTGCACTTTACATATGCCTGAGCCCCGTAAGGATATTTTATGGCCACCATAATATCGGGTTAAAGTTCGGAGGAGAGCCCAAAAAAAACTTACAACAGGGATGAAATTTATGTAGTCTTCCCAGTAATCAGGAAAAAGCATGTCTGCTCCTTTACCCTCATAAAACCACTCCAGTTCTCTCCTGTTGTTAGCAGTGCAAACAAAGAAATCAATAAAAAAATGCATGAAACAACAGCATTACAGAAATCATAAACACATTCCAAGTTTTTGTCTGCAATTAAAAAAACAATAGAAAACTATAAAAAACCCTTTTCTCACGTTTGGTGTAAGAGACATTATAGTGTTAAGCCTGAATTTATACAGACCAATTAGCACTCAAAAGGTGATGTGGTCAACATGACACGAGCGATCTTGACTTCCCAGGACATTACCGAGCTGACCTGGGAGTCAAGGTCAGAGGTCACTCATATATATATATGCTTTAATAAGAATTTAAATCCTGGACCTTCAGGTTGGCAGGTACGCAAGCATCTAGCTGATAGGCTGATAAGTGCTGGCAGCCATCGTCCATCAATGCACAAGACCACCAGTTTTAGATCAGGAACTTGTTTGTGTCCCCTGTATGCAGTGCAGTCAAGCTGTACAGATATTTCTTTATCTCACTGCCTTCTCTTTGCTTTTCTTCCTATAAAAGCTTGCCAGTCGTAAATGAGTTTTCTAGTTTATTTCACTTCACAACATGTCCAAAAACTATCTGCAACTGAGTATACATCCCTTCTTACAAAAACATGTCTGGTTTCTTTCGCATGCCCTGAGTAAATGCTTCCTGCTACATATGAAGAATAGCCGAGGGAATGCTACGCCTTATTTGGGACAAACAGCACTAATTAAAGCTGAATGAATGCATAATTGCTGCCCTTATATACCACTTTTGCGGTGTAGGCAGGGGGGTCTTTGAACCTGATGATTTCAGGCAGCATGGCTAGCACTGTAGCCATGACAGTGCAAGTATTTTTATTTTGCCCCTTACAGAAAATAATCTCCAGCCATACTGAGGATTCGAACCCGGGTCTTTTGCATGAGAGCCCAGTATTCTAACTGTTCAGCCTTCCGCTCCTCTGCATAATTACTATACAGGAATAAATGCAGATGAAAACACACAGAGAAGACATTGAGTTTAAAAGAACGGTGTGATTTGTTGCATATGAGCTTACGGCCTATGCTCCACTGAAGGTGGCAGATAAAGAAGTAGAATAAGAAATCGCATCATTTACCTGCGTAATGTAAAGACTCCTCTAAGAACAAGGGCTTTAACTCTGCTAGGATGACTCTCAGCATAAGTTAACGCCAGAGTTGAGCCCCAGCTCCCACCAAACACCACCCATTTCTCTACTCCCAGTTGTTTCCGTAGTGTCTCTATGTCTTCTACTAAGTTCCATGTCGTATTTTCCTGTATTAGCCAAGTCAAACAATGAAATGTGTGGAAATTAATTTTCATTATGTTATAAATAAAATGTACAATCATATCTAATAACAATTAACAATCCTTGATATAGTACAATCATATTGAATAACAATAAACTATCCTTGATATCGTACTATCATATCTAATAACAATAAACTATCCTTGATACCGTACAATCATATCTAATAACAATAAACTATCCTTGATATCGTACAATCACATCTAATAACAATAAACTATTCTTGATATCGTATAATCATATCTAATAACAATAAACTATCTTGATTTCGTACAACCATATCTAATAACAAAAGCTATCTTTGATATCGTACAGCCATATCTAATAACAATAAGCTATCTTTGATATCGTACAGCCATATCTAATAACAATAAGCTATCTTTGATATCGTACAACCATATCTAATTACAATAAACTATAATTGATATCGTACAACCATATCTAATAACAATAAACTATCCTTGATATCGTACAATCATATCTAATAACAATAAAATATCCTTGATATCGTACAATCATATCTAATAACAATAAACTATCCTCGATATTGTACAATCATGTCTAATTAACAATAAACTATCCTTGATATCATACAATCAAATCTAATAACAATAAACTATTCTCGATATTGTACAATCATATCTAATAACAATAAACTATCCTTGGTATCATACAATCATATCTTATAACAATAAACTATCCTTGATGTCATGTGCCATAATGATAAGTTTGAAATTATGTTTATGTTTATTCAACGGATCAACATCATGGCACACGGGTGTAACACATGAGTGCTCCGTTCTACTTCTAACTCAAGCCTGAGTCTGAAGAATCTCAGCCCAGTGCATGAACTCTGCTGCACTGGCAAGGATCCTGAAACACTTTGGGCAAATTTTGAACTCCAAATTTTAGCCAGGGCAGCGCCGTCAGATTACTCTTTTTTGATTTCCAACTGACAAGATATTTTTTACATGCGCAACAATACACACGGACGTCCAGCCCTACTATCCAGAGACCAAGAGAAATTACCAGCCTTCACCGGGACCTCCAGCACTTGAGGCAGATGCCATACCTCGAGACCATCACATGCAACCACCAAAGTTTACTATCATTTCTGTTTTTTACTGTCTGATTATGCAGTGTAGTCAAGCCATCCAAAGTATTTATCTCTTTGCCTTCCTCTTGTTTTATTTCCATCACATTTACCGGTGGTCACTATAATTACATCGGCCATGGTGTAGCAGCTAGATGCTCACCTGCAGATCCGAAGGTCGTGGGTTTAGGTCCTGACAGAGCTGGACTTTTCTAAAAAATTGCCTTGGTTCCCAGGTCGACCCAGCCTAAAACGGGCATTAGGTAACATCCTGGGGAAAAAGGCTGCTGGTGTGATGTTGACTAAATCACCCGTGCTGACTGGTCGATAAAATAGAGGTTAAGCCCTAGATGTCCAGCACACATGAAGGTGTAGCAAAGGGTCTACTTTCACATACTATAATTTACATAACTATTCCATATCACAATATTAATAAAAGAACATTTCACCAAGGACACAACCCAGAACAGACATCATCAAACGCATGAGAAGTTACTAAGAAGAAAGGAGATCAAAGCATCTATGGATCTGTCCAGACTACTGTGATGACAATCCTCTCTAATCCCTCAGAGGACCAAATAACTGCAGCCTAAATGTGAAGTACTCATGTGCTTCCTGCTATGAAGCTTGTAGGATTCCCTGTGTGGGTTTTGGGTCCCTATTATAGGGAAAACAAGAACAGACCCACTGCCTACCCAAAAGCATGTCGTAAGAGTCGACAAACTAGAAGCTTCCTTTGAAATCGGAGTGCATCTGCCTTAGAGGCAAGGAACCAGCAGTCTGCATTCAAATAAGAAAGGTCTGTAAAACAGATGCACACACAACACTAAGGTTCTGGAACAGGACTGCAGTCCAGAAGTTGATAAACAACCAGAACTTTCTGCCAGAGTTTACAGCTGGTGAACACCAAGAAGAAGAAGAAGAAGATGCTGTAGGATAAGTTTCAGGCGTGGTGCAGGAGAGCCTAGAATATGATACCACAAAATCCAGCTTAAGAATGGAGATGGAGGCGGTAACTGCAGCTTTCCTGCTGGCTAGAGCCCACAACACACACCGTGATTGTAACTGACTCAGAAAGATCAGGACAGGCATGCTTCGCTGCGGAGGACACAGGTGAGGAGTATTGTCTGGACTTTTTCAACCAGGGCACGCCGGTGTGTTGGGAAATGAACAGATGGACAAGAATGGCTGGCTCTGCAAAAATTGGTGGATTACTGATGCATGATAAGGCAGATGCGGTTAAGGCCTTGTGGGAGAGCGTGTACAGTTCTGAGGAGCAGATGGATCACCAGTCTGGTGAGATTGATTCAGGGGGTAGTGATGAGAGGTTCTGGCAGATGCTCTGGGGGCTCAAAGGAAAGGCAAGACGGAGGTTTAATCAGAATGCTACTGGCACCATTAGTATCGGAACTCTTCGCTGGCTGCTGAAGATGGGGACGGAACACTTATGGGAATGCCCCGAGTGCTGTGATGTTGGTTTTTGAATCAAATCAAATCAATCAAATTTCTTTTTTATTTCTTTCAGCAACTTCCTTTTCACCCTCAACCACTTCAGAAGCTTGCATTTATGTTTTCATGAAATATGACTCACTATTTTGCATATCTACACCTCCAAAGATCTAATTCAATTTGAGGTTTAACTCTTTGTGGAATAATCGCCAGTCAAATGGCATTTGAGTTTATGCTGATTGGACTATTGACCAGTATACTGGCGCTACAAAGAGACTCTCTAATTTTGTTCCATTTGCAGGGAAAACAAATTTCAATAAACATATTTTGAAAAGAAACTAGGATTAGCGACATGAAGTCCTTTCGTTACACAATCTAAAGCCCATAAACCTAAAATCATCACCTGTGAGATGAGGTGCCTGAGAAAAGCAGCCAAATTAATGAATGAATAATGAATAATCTTGTACTAGATTAATCGAGAAACAGCAGATCAAGTGGTTTGGCCATATTGTTAGAATGCAGCAAAATCAAATACCATCACAAGCACTACATATCAGAAGATCAGCTACAAGAGCAAGAGGACAGCCACAGAAAACATGGATCGTCAACACTTTTCGCCTTCACGGCATGACAATAGCCAGTGGCAGCCAACGTGCACTGGATCACAAATTATTTCTCCCGACGAGGCTTAACAGCAGAAGTGGTTTATGATGAGTCCTTTTGTTTTCTGAAATCGGCATGGTATTTGCATCAATTTCTGATTAAAAAAATAAATAATTTATATGCGATTCAATTTTATGGTGATTTTTCTATATCAAATGATAAAGGAAAAGGCCTAGAACTATACATACTGCCCTGTCGTTGTTGAATCTCACCCAGATAGTGATAACAGTCTTGATATTATGATTGATAATGCATGTGCCAAACCTGTGTTGATAAATAGGTTTTGGATGAAGACTGAACAAAATATTTTAATCGGATCATCTGTTTTCCCGATTTTGGTTGTTGTTCATGGCATGTCATATAAAAATGGTCATAACATCAAAGTATTTAAATTAATTGTTGCAAATAAAGACAAGCTGATACATAACTGAACAGAGAAGACAGGTGAATTCTTAGAAATGGATAGCAGTGTTGCTGAACAAGTAAAGATTTTGATAAGCACACAATTTTTTGCGTAAATAATCTTCATATCTGTCTAACATTCTTGAATGTTGTGTGATTTTAATATTATTGTGTTGTAATTCTGTCATTTAAATAGTTTATATTTATTCTGCATTCATTTCTCTTTAATTTGATATATTATCTGACCCTATACAGCCAATATTTTTTCCTCAAGAAGGTTTCAGCTTTTTCATGTTGCAGTAAAACATTCCTCTCAAACTTAATGCTGTCCAAACCCCAGAAAAAATGTCGTCCTAAAAGAGTTAAGACAAAAAACAAAGAAGACCCAACGTTAACAAATGCAGTTCAGTACAGCTTGACAGCAAATTTATGCTACAGTCACAGATCAATAACTATACCATTTCCTAAAATTCATTCCACTCTATATTAGGGGATCAACGTTACCTTTAACTCTGCTGCAGGGGTGGACTTTCCACTGCCTCTCTGATCAAACAAAATGATGCGGTAGACAGCAGGGTCAAAGAAGCAGCGGTCCTTTGGTGAGGTACCACCTCCTGGTCCACCATGCCTAACAAAATATGTAACAGTGGCAGTAGTAAAACTACCAATGGATTACACACAACAAAACATTTAACAGTGGCATTAGTAAGGCCACTGACTGTTTACCCAAACAAAACATGTAACAGTGGCATTAGTAAAGCTACCAATGGATTACACTAAAGAAAATATTTAACAGTGGCATTAGTAAAGCTACAAATGGATTCCACTAAACAAAACATTTAACAGTGGCAGTAATAAAGCTAACAATGGATTACACTAAACAAAACATGTAACAGTGGCAGTAGTAAAGCTACCAATTGATTACACATAACAAAACATGTAACGGTGGCAGTAGTAAAGCTACCAATGGATTACACTAAACAAAACATGTAACGGTGGCAGTAGTAAAGCTACCAATGGATTACACATAACAAAACAGGTAACAGTGGCAGTAGTAAAGCTTCCAATAGATTACACTAAACAAAACATTTAACGGTGGCAGTAATAAAGCTACCAATGGATTACACTAAACAAAACATGTAACAGTGGCAGTAGTAAAGCTACCAATGGATTACACTAAACAAAACATGTAACAGTGGCAGTAGTAAAGCTACCAATGGATTACACTAAACAAAACATTTAACGGTGGCAGTAGTAAAGCTACCAATGGATTACACTAAACAAAACATGTAACAGTGGCAGTAGTAAAGCTACCAATGGATTACACTAAACAAAACATGTAACAGTGGCAGTAGTAAAGCTACCAATGGATTACACTAAACAAAACATGTAACAGTGGCAGTAGTAAAGCTACCAATGGATTACACTAAACAAAACATTTAACAGTGGCAGTAATAAAGCTACCAATGGATTACACTAAACAAAACATGTAACAGTGGCAGTAGTAAAGCTACCAATGGATTACACTAAACAAAACATTTAACAGTGGCAGTAATAAAGCTACCAATGGATTACACTAAACAAAACATGTAACAGTGGCAGTAGTAAAGCTACCAATAGATTACACTAAACAAAACATGTAACAGTGGCAGTAGTAAAGCTACCAATGGATTACACTAAACAAAACATGTAACAGTGGCAGTAGTAAAGCTACCAATGGATTACACTAAACAAAACATGTAACAGTGGCAGTAGTAAAGCTACCAATAGATTACACTAAACAAAACATTTAACAGTGGCAGTAGTAAAGCTACCAATGGATTACACTAAACAAAACATGTAACAATGGCAGTAGTAAAGCTACCAATGGATTACACTAAACAAAACATGTAACAGTGGCAGTAGTAAAGCTTCCAATGGATTACACTAAACAAAACATGTAATGGTGGCATTAGTAAAGCTACCAATGGATTACACATAACAAAACATGTAACGGTGGCATTAGTAAAGCTACCAATGGATTACACATAACAAAATATGTAACAGTGGCAGTAGTAAAGCTACCAATGGATTACACTAAACAAAACATTTAACGGTGGCATTAGTAAAGCTGCTAATGGATTACACATAACAAAACATGTAACAGTGGCAGTAATAAAGCTTGCGGAAGTCAGTGGTCAGAAATGCATACGACTTGGCTTAAAACTACTGTATAGAAAAGAGATTCTAGAAATGTTAGCTCTGTGGCACAGGTGAGATAATAGAGATAATAGACATTTTAGGGTAAATTGAAGTTGTGGCCAACAGAACATAAAGAGAAATGCCTGAGTAACCACTAGTATCAACAGTTATAAGACACAGAAAAAGGCGCTATATATATTCTGTGAAGAGATGAACGTCGGCTCTGTGGCTAAGGCGATGCGAACGCTTCGTAATGCCGGGTTTGATCCCAGCAGCGGACTATGCGCCCTGCATTGATTTCGACGGTGGTATCAGGGGGCCAACCGTCCAGCAAGCACTGGCAAACTACTGGATGTACATTTGCCTAGAGAAACTGCACAACAGCCAGGGGCTGCTGTGGTTGGTTCTGCAACGTCCTGTAAAGGATACGCAGCTAACCTAACCTGAAGAGATGAACAGAGAATCACCACACAGACACTGAAATGGGAGATAGGAGATTGAGGAAGCAAGACTGTCCAAGAGAAACCCTATTGGGAACAAAGGTATATGTTTCGTACAAAACTTAAACTGTCTTTTTGTAACTGCAATAACCATTTTTATTTAGTGAGTATGTTTTCCGTTTAGTGAAAGGCCACAAATGAGAGCAATGTCTGGACAACTCCTGGTATCAACAACTAATTAGAGCAGGATGATACATTGGGCTTATCCTAGGAGGAGCAAACAAAGAATTCCCCAAATGGGTACTTGAAAAGGGGGAGGGGATGGACTGAGGAAATAAGGATGTCAAAAAGAAACCCTAAGATGAAAGTTAATTTTTCTTCTCCTTCTCTTCCACCTTGTACCTCAACGAAGTGATAATGACCAAGATGAAAACAGGAGATGAAAGTTGATTCTTCTTCTTCTTCGTCTCTTCCACCTTGTACCTCAACGAAGTGATAATGACCGAGATGAAAACAGGAGATGAAAGTTGATTAGAAATCTTAAAACTGTTGGACAGGACTCCATCCATGATAGTAAAATAATTGCATAGGATACTCCTGAGAAGAAGAATAAATTGGGAGCAGCTATACGATATATAATGGTGCAATAAGATGATGATTTTTTTCACCTGAAGTAAAGGTTACATTTGACATGATATTTTTGTTCTAATCTGTACAAGGCGAATATTATTCTTATACACACACATGAGCATGATCATAACTATGTGTAAGAAATATTGAAAAGAATGTTATGAAATCTTACACAAACAAGACAGGGTTCCCAGCAGCATTCCCTGATTGCTCATAATACAGAGTGTGTATGTCAGTTACTTTGAGGAATCCTGTCTCATAAGGCTCAGTAGGTGGGTAGAGACTGCGATGTTCACTTTGCTCAGTCTGTTGGGCCATGATCTGGGGATGTTTGTTTTTACAAATATTACAAGAACTTGATAGTTTTATATGCAGGATGATGCAATTTTCTTCTTTTTCTCTAGTCCTGTGCTGCCTTTTGGCATCAATCGCTGTCACTGGATGTTTGTTTTTACAAATATTACAAGAACTTGATAGTTTTATATGTAGGATGATGCAATTTTCTTCTTTTTCTTTTTCTCTAGTCCTGTGCTGCCTTTTGGCATCAATCACTGTCACTGGGTGACAGCCTTGGTAGATGATAGTATTTATGGTCTTGAATACTCCATATATCCCTCGCTTGAAAGGCTGACCTCTGGCTTTACCTTCATTATATCTTAATGACAGGGTTCTCTGTGGTGCACTATCTGGTGGTAGTCCTGACACATGACTAAATCATTTGATCTGTTGACTCTTGATGTATTTTAATACTGGTTTCATCCCTACTTCTTTCCTGGCACCACCAATCTACCTGTCCATCTTATTCTCCTCAGGGGTGATAAAGTACATTTTAAATATTAACAAATATTGACACTAGGTTACAGAGCAAAAAATAAAGCTTGCAACAGCATTGTCTGGAGCAACCTGACGCTGTCACATATCCAAAACATCCTGAGGAAAAGGCAGAATTCTTTGGACTGATTTTTAAAAAGTAAAAGTCAAACTGTGAGTTATGAGTTGGATAATCTTCACAACACTTTGGACACATCCATAGGTGCTCAGATTCCTACTTTAACATACTCATCAGCATTGCGTAGTTAATAGTGCCAGTCCTTTGTGTATGTCCAGTGTGCGTATTCTTAGCAGTGATGTGGACACGCTTCTTCCAAAATCCTGAGAACGTCCTATTTTTCTAAGGGCACTGACAATGTCTGCGTAATCCATAGGCCGGCCATCTTTAATAAATGTGGCTCCTGCCAGTCTACACCTGATTGCCCTGGGACAAATATTAAAGTAACTGCACACACAAGAGAGTTTTGCAATGACTCAGTCTACTGTCTGCGTAACCAGCCTGCCTTGACCCGCCTGATCATGCTCAAAGAACCATTTAGTGCACACACACAAGAATAGTGCTGTGATTCTAGCCACAGAAAGCTTATGTCACCGCCATAACCTCCATCGTCATGCTGCTAGTAGTCACGGAGAAGGCCTCGCTGGCTTCTTGAACTGTTCTGCCTGGAGAGCAAGCTGTAAAGGTAAAAGGTAAAGGTAAAGTCGGGAGATGTGAACCAGCGTCATTGCACACGGTTATAAACCATAAGTGCTCTGCCACCAATACGGACAGCTGATAAGAAATGTCTACCTGTGTCGCCATCCGCACGTAACTCTGTAGCTACAGCGACGTTCCTTCATTTACCCCAGAGTGTCGACTCTGGTACCCATTTCCTAGAGGCTGGGTGAACCCCGGGAACCGCCCGGTTTCGAACACCGACCGTGGGCTGCAGCGAGTCGCAGCTGGATTTGAAGGCGAGCCGCTTATCGATTTCGCTAACACGGCCCCAGCAAGCTGTAAATGCCCAAGCAATCTTATGTCCTCACATAACGGCCTAGTCTGTGAAAATCAGCACATCTGTTACATTACCTCGGCACTGACAGCAGTGGATTCGGCTCCCAACAACTCCTACCAAGTGTCAAGATTCAAGTCAAACTGTGAGCTTCAAGCAGATCCAAGTAAGGAAAAGAGAGAGAGAGAAAAACAGAAAAAAGGGGAGGAGGGGAGGGGCGGGGAACAAAAAAGCAGCAGCAATAACAACCTGCATTTCATATTGCTGAATTTTTTACTGGACTGGAAGAGGACTCCAAACAATAACCTCCTCCCTTCTCAAGACTATCCTAGTAGGCACTTCCACTTTACTCAGCAAGGTCAAGTGAGAATAGATTTTCATTTATTTCATCTAATTGCTTTTGTATTTATATACTTCAGTATTAAGCAGTGTTTACATTCTTTTATACAGCCTTATAATAGAATAACATGCCAATAATATGATTTTTTTTTAAGGAATGGATTAATCATTCTCCTTAATTTCTTATAGGAAAATTGGCTATCCTCCGAATAACGGTCCCAAATTATCGAGGCCGAAAATATATCCTAACAGGGCCTCAGTCACATGTAAATTGTGGACTTCCGCCGAGAGTATCTCCCACGCCGCTACGCGCAAACATTAGCTCCGTTAGTCGGAGGATAGCCGGAAAATGTATTTCATATACGCCCTGTTTTGTATACATCCACAAATCTGGAAGGGAATAAGGACATGTACTGAGGCACCACTGTGTCTATGAGTAACACCGTAAACATTAGACTATTTCAAGTGCGACCAGGTAGGAAGTCAAACAAAATGGTTATGAGAATTTCCAGCCATAATTAGTGCATATTGGAGAGCCAGAGAACCCAAAGAAGATCAGGCTCCAACGTCTCAAGAGTTACTCGAGAAACAACCGTTAGGATATAATTACACCAACAACTCTGAGCAGTGCTAAAGTTGGGGCGAGTTGACGTCTGCCGGCCTGCATGTTCCCACCAGCCTAGCCTTACCAATGTCAGGTGCGTTACGGTTACTGGACAGGATAGCTGGGTCCAATATATATATATATATATAATTACTTATAAAAGCTTTTACTTACTAAATTTAGCAATCCAAGTATTTAATATATATAATATAGGGTTCTCCTTAAAACTACGGCCACTTATTATGGAGTACGCCGGAGCTCAGTCCCCTGGCCGCATTGCAATTACGGAGTGGAAAAGAGGGAACGAAACAAATAACGTAATTACTGTGTGTTGGCGATAGACAGCGTGAACCCATGAGATAATTACTGTGTGTTGGAGATAGATGCACTGCTGTCATAATAGGGTTAGGGTTAGGGTACTGGTACTCCGTAAAACTACGGCCACTCCTAACCCTACCCCTATTATGACAGCAGTGCATCTATCGCCAACACACAGTAATTACGTCATTTGTGTCGTTCCCTCTTGTCCACTCCGTAATTTCCCTAATTGCAATGCGGCCAGGGGACTGAACTCCGGCGTACTCCATAATTAGTGGCCGTAGTTTTAAGGAGAACCTAATATAGTAGTATTTAACATATTATAATATAGTTTTATTATTGTACGGTTTACCTTGCTGTCTTTGTTAGACAGACCAACTGTCGTGGTCCAGGGACGAGGTGGGAAGAACAAACGTAGTCTCCTCTATAGCACCGCACAAGCAGCCAGCAACGCCCACTAGTGAAATCAACTCGACCGTCTGTAGCAGTCAACATTCACCAATCTTGTGTACAGGCATATGCTCTCAGTCCTGATTCGTTTTCATTATACAAATGTTGAATTCAGGATTTACATGTCTGCGGCGTATATAGTCATCAGAATACGGGAGAGAGAGAGAGAGAGAGAGAGAGAGAGAGAGAGAGAGAGAGAGAGAGAGAGAGAGAGAGAGAGAGAGAGTAATAGTAGTACTAGTAATTTTTCAAAAGTATCTTGTTAAACCCTCAGGGTTATAATTGGGATATCAGTATTAATTGTGTCCACAGAGCATTTTTATTTTAAATTGATATTTCTTGTAATTATTTTTTTGACTAAAATTAACTTGTTTTGTTTCACATTTTGCTTTCTTCTTCTTCTTTTTCGTATTCACCGGCTGTAAACTCAGGCGGAAAGTTCGGGTTGTTCGTCCCTATAGAATAGGATCGAACAGATTACTTTTTCCAGCATCTTAAACCATACTTATAAAAAATGGACTGTTGACTTATGGAAGAAGATCAAATATAGTTAATTTAGGTACACGTAACGTTAATCTCCCCACGCCCCACCCATAAACACACTAGCTCACTTCTGAAAATAAACCAGTCATCCTACCGTGGGATGCAATTTTTCGTTATTTTGAAGCTCCACTCTTGCCAGGGGTTGCAATATAGCCCCGCCATAAATATGGTCTAATGGCTGAACGCGGTTTCCAGGACCTCTTCACGGGTGATCCTTATCTGTATGGTGGCACTTTGTGTCACCGGGTGTTTATCGCTCGGTGTGATGTCCTGGTAGGGTAAAAGTTCCTTACTACTACTTACGATTGGTAGTGTATGTACCTGTCACCTTGCACAAGGTTAGGGTTTTCTACAGTGCCGTTGAAATCGAGTGTTGTATATTTCACCAAGCCAGCGCTTTTAACACTCCAGAAAACATGGAAAAACTGGCATTAACACAAACTCCCTAGAGAGTGCTGCAACCTATGTCACATGCATTATCTTTCTTGGAATAAAAACGTAAATGCAAGACATCCCTGAAAGCAAACAACAGAGCGGGACACACCCGTAACCTTCAGTAAAGTCGACCAGCCCGACAAACTTATGAATGAAAAGTGATCTACTCTATTTGGGGAGAGAAAAAAAAATTTTAACTTTCATTTACATGGGTGGTGAGGGTACAAGATGTTGGCAAGTCAACGAGCATAGTGGTGTTCCGCTAGTATGTGACAGTGTCAGAAAGTGTAAATCCGTATAGTAAATAATTTAAATTTCTAAACTATTATAGAAAACTATATGCTTATGTAGGCCAAAGAAGCAGTGGATGCAATAGTTTATTTACTTAGTGGTCTTAAATGTTTTTCACTACCATAGTGAGGCTACACTTAAATTACAGCTTTTGCTATCAGCATGCCCTTTCTACTAGACATTCCCCTTTGGCGGGGTTACAATTCGTAACTCTATAGTTGGATCAGTCAACGACTAAAACAGTTGCTGATCTTTGAAAGAGCAGCTGTGTCTTACAATTATCGATTCTTCTATATACTGTATTTGATAAATGTTGATTTTGATTTGCTGCTGCAACATTTCAATGTTGTCAAGCTGCCGCAGGGCCGAGTCAAAAGTAGTTCATTCCCGATTCGCTTTACTCACTTAACCTCACTTTATCACGTGCCACTGACTGTTATCGTGAAGAATAGCAAACTTAGGTTTGGATTGTGTATGGATACGGTTCGTATCAAGGTAAATGTTCACCTGTATCTTTGACGTCTGCGTTTCTATCTTCTCTAGGCTAAGATAGATTGGGACACCTATCTTTCATCTCAAATGGTGTGTCTCATTTCAGCCATCTCAGTGTTATCTGTGTCTCAGTACGTTGTTAGTTGTATAAATCTTGACCCTCAGAAACGGCGCATCGTACAAGTAAAAGATATTTCTGTAAAAACATGTTGAGGAAAACAAAAGATGGTGCACCCGGACTAGATGGAGTTAAATATCATCATCATCAGGTGTCTTGTCGACTAGCGTGGACGATCATGCCTCTCCACAATCTGCGATCTCCTGCAGCATGTATCAGTTCGTGTGCTGATACCTCCATGCCATGCAACAACTGTCAAAAATCTTCCCTCGTCGTCTTTCTCTATCCCTTTCTTCCATGGATCTTTCCAGTGACCACAACATGTTCCATTTTCCCTCTTCTCATAACATGACGGAAAAAAAGGATCTGTCTCCTTCTCATGTCTGCTGTGATAAGTTGCCTTCAGGCTCATGCCGCTTTCAACACTCTTGGTTGCTCTTTTTGGTTTTCAAAAGTGTTTTAAGTATTCTTCTGTAAAACCACATCTCTGAGGCCTCAAGAAATTGGAGTTAAATAAAGTCATTTGAAAAGTTAGGGGATGGTGCACTTAAGGAAATGGTGTCGTGTTTCAATTTCAACATTGAAACAACATCGATTCAAATAGAGTGGCTGCATAGTTGGTTACCGTTTACAACTCTAGATACCAAATAAAGACATACCATATTGCATGGTTATAGAATCCGAACGTGACACAATGCATTGGTAAGATTACAGAAACGATAGCAGCGGGCAAATTATAGGATTACCAAGACAAACATCGGCTCTCGCCGAAACGGCTAGGAAGTTACCGATCAAGAAAAGACACTTGGGTCAATGCCGTAATCCTGGCTTATTGTGCACATCAAGGGTTTGAGCATAAGCATGAACTATTAGAAGATGTATATAACAGGGTTAGATATGAGTTTCTACTGTTTACACGTACGGATTTGGAGGTTAGTCCCTGGATTGTTACCTGGATTGTAGCAGTCTTCTATGAACGACAGACTGTTTTACGTTAGGCTCGTGGAGCTCTGTACCATGAAGTATCGAACCCCCTCCCCCTCCCTCCCATTTTCCCCCCAATACGGATTTGCTATTTCCTCAGTGCTTTTTCAGTGCGTTTACAAACAGGATATCGACAATTGAGGCAGAGGTATAGGGAGAAATTAGACTTCTTCGGACAATGTTTTTAGCATACAGACAGTGTTGAGATAAAATATAATTATCCAAAAACCTGCAGGCTGCGGTAGAGCGGGGGGTGAGTTGTGTGCGGAAACAAGTTCTATCAAACCTAAGACAGCAGTTTGGTTGTGTTCTTTAAATAATAGAACTATTAGAGATGAGATGCCGAGCATAACACTAAATGGTAGCGACGTCAAGAGATATAATTAACTATATATGTAGGAATAAATTTCGTCAGGAATCTGACTTGGAAACACCTTGCTGAAAAGGCAGTTTTAAAGATAAGAAAAGGGTTCTGCGGTGAATATGATGGCATCAGCGTACACGAAACGGAGAAAGCTGTTTGGACTCTACCAGCAACTGATTATTTCGGTGGTGGAGTATGGTTTGCGATTGCTAACACTATCGCAGGCACAAAGGTAGAAGCTGGAGCGCAATTAAAATGAAACAGTGTAAGTCATTTTCGAATATAAACTAGACACGCCAATCGTGTGTACGAAGCACATACTTGCAGTGCCAACAGTGTATGAAAGATACAAGGTGTTGCGGGTGAAACCGTACCTCAAAGTCGAATCAGAGAGAGAGATCACATTCTACATGAGGTCTTTAGAAATAGCTAGGGACATCGCAAGAAATGACGAAGCGCTTGGATGGCACCAGCAGAAGTCCCCATAAGGAATGTTTGTGCTACCGACAAAATAACACACGAGGAGGACAGGATCACAGTGTAGCCCAGTAAAACAGCCTTAAATAGAGTGGTAGTTGCCTTGTACTGAGGGTGCTCGGAACGGATAGCTGGTGAAACAGACACAGCGATATATGAGCTCATCAATGATCAGGTGATATCCTTAAATACACAGATGGGTCTGTTGAGAAGGTAGGAAAACTGCGTTGGGTTTTATTTGAAAATTAAATTGACACTGTTTGAAAACAGAGAGAGTATGGCCTATAAAATCACAAGATCCAGTATGAGAATGGAGCCTGGGGCAGTAGAGACAACTTTCCAATGACTTGAGAGGTGCCCAGCCCGACAGGTTTTCATTTTAACGGACTGATAGACCATGGTCCGTACAATTGAAAAGAGCATCCTAACGTAGAATGATCTGCGTCACTTGATAAGATTCAGTTCGAGGGCAGGTCGTAGATTTTCTGGGTAAGACAGTTGAGTGTGCGGGACAGTGAGCAGAATGATGGGTTGGTTGATGCTGCTCCTCCAGACGATGAGCTATTTTATGGTAATGCAAACGTGGCGTGGGCTCTCTGGGATCAAATGGAGAGTGTATAGAACGAACAGGGGACGAATACAGTGAAAGACTTAATCAGCTGGGGATGAGTAGAGGTTGTGAGATATTCAGAGCTGAGGGGGGAATCATAGACAGACTGCAGATCAGGCTGCAACTGTTAGCATGTCGACTCTTTGTTGGCTATTTTGGATGAGAAAAAGCACGTATGGGACTGTCACGAGTGAAATGATGTCAATTTTTGATTGATTCATTTATTCATTTATTCATACTGTATGGTAATTAAAAAAAATATCAGCCAAGTGTCATCTGCCAGATACGCTAAAGGTTATTGCGTATCTTTTACATGACGTTGCAGAACAAACCCTAACAGCCCCTGGCTGTTGTGTGGTTTCTCTAGGCAAATTTACGTCCAGTAGTTTGCCACTGCTCCCTGAACGGTCGGCTTTCTTGATACCACTGTCGAAACCAACGCAAGGCGCATTGCTCGCAGCTGGGATCGAACCTGGCATCCCGGCATTACGAATCGAAGCGTTCGCATCGACTCAGCCACAAAGCCTACTGCTAGATACGCTACTGGTGTGAAAAATGGTCTACAACTCGCTTGTATGCATGATACTGGGAACAAAGTATCGAATCATAAACCCGATCTTAATTGGGAACTGATATTTTCTTTTTCAAACCCTTTATCAAACGACAGTTTTACCTCTTCGTGACAATTTGTTTAACAAACACGGGAACTCTGAAATTATGTTATCTTTAAAACAAAAATAAATAACGAGTCTTTTTCGGTTTAAAAGTCCCATGTTATCTAATAAATGTGAACTCTTCCTTTCATACTGTTAGTAAGTGCATGAATCGATGGTATTAACAACTTTCATTTTGATTAGCATGCTACCCACAGATTTTATGCAACGAACAAGAAAACCCATCGAGAATATCTTCAAAAACAAATTGGAAGAAAAACGTTTGGTTTGTTTTAGTATCCAGAAGCCATGAGTTGTTAACTATTAGGCTCGGTGTTATGGATATCGCAACCTTTCGGCCTTGATTACATTGTAAATACCGCAAATCTGGGAGAAAATGTGGCTTTCCTGCCTATCCCCGGGATTGAACCCGGACCACAAGGAGTTCGTCACCCGGTCTCCGCCCCATCCGGTTTAGCCACTTACGCTAGAGAGCCGGGCATTGGAAGAAACTAATATTATAGCCAGTCTGCCTAAACAAGCCACCTAGGAAATATGTGTCAAGCTTCATGACTTCTTCTTGTTTCCCTCCAGTTATCTCATCAGTACTGGTGTGTTAGTGTGTGTGTGTGTGTGTGTGTGTGTGTGTGTGTAGAGAAGGGTGAGGGGGTACGGATCATATATTAGTTTTCTCTAATGCGTTGCATAAGTTGATCTTCATTTATTCACGGCTGTTCTTGATTTTTTGCGTGGTCATCTTCTTGCCCTGTGTTTAATTAATTTCTTCAGTGTGGCTCTCTGTTTTTCTCCATTCTTAACTACAACAGTCAACACGAACATGGGAGAGAAATGCAGACGGTTCGCAATGAACCCTCGTAGCAATGAAAGTGCCATCACACACACACACACACACACACACACACACACACACACACACACACACACACATACACACACACACACACACACACACACAATTGAGAGAAAAGGGAAAAAAAGGGCAAAGTGGACTCGAAAGCCCAGGAGACTTCTAGATCATAGACTGCACCAACAATATTTCGATTAAAAAAAAATTTAAAAAGGACTATTTAAGTCTTTATCATGTTTCTATACAACCACCACGCAAATGTACTAAAAACTGGTGAAAGGCTGTTACAGCTTACACATCAAAAAGACAAATCAGCTGTCCATATCTATGAGATAGTTGAAGCTCATATATCAAAGCGACAATTCAACTGTCCAGAACTATGAGATATTTGAAGCTCATATATCAAAACGACAAATCAGCTGTCCAGATCTATGAGATAGTTGAAGCTCACATATCAGAACGACAAATCAGCTGTCCAGAACTATGAGATAGTTGAAGCTCATATATAAGAACGACAAATCAGCTGTCCATATCTATGAGATAGTTGAAGCTCATATATCAGAACGACAAATCAGCTGTCCAGAACTATGAGATAGTTGAAGCTCATATATCAGAACGACAAATCAGCTGTCCAGAACTATGAGATAGTTGAAGCTCATATATCAGAACGACAAATCAGCTGTCCAGAACTATGAGATAGTTGAAGCTCATATATCAAAACGACACATCAGCTGTCCAAATCTATGAGATAATTGAAGCTCACACTCGAGAATAACAAACGAGTTGTCCGTCTGATCCCAAGTAGTTACAGTGGGGAGGCGAGTAAAGGTTCTCGGAAGTCCTAAACTGATAGACACACAACAGCTATCGTATAGTCAGTAGCTATATACGCATTATTAGATAGATTACAATGCGAGTAGAAAGAGATACCACAGAATCCGAGGCTGCGGAAATTAAAATAAAGAAAGGAGATGGAGGAGCTGATGAAACCTAACCAACTCAGTGTCCCTAGATTGTTAGAGCTGGAAGGACAGACAATCACTGACAAGAATTGTTCTCTTGCTTGAGAAAGAGGAACATTCTTAACGCAGGTGCAGCCATTTAAAGACACAGCTGATTTCAGGAGGGACATAGTTTTTGGTAACCACATACAGGGAGACAAGAGAGCGCGCTCAAACGGGGCGGATGCAAACTGAAACACTCACTATGCATTACAGCTTATATTCTAGGAGAAAGAAAGAGCAAATGTCGTTGGAAGAAAGAAATAGAACTGCAAACTGAAACTTTAAGATAAGAAGGTAATATAAAGTGTTTATAGAGCGGACTTAATAACTGATTCGATCTTATAACTAGCTGCTCAGAATTACTAGCATGTAGACATTACTGAAGATGAAGACTGAACATCTTTGTCATACGTACTGAAATTATCGATTTCTGAACTGATGATGTTAAAAAAAAACTGACTGGTGTTATTCACTTGATAGACACTTACTCGTTTTGCATTCAATAAGCACTAAGAAGCCTCACCTGATCATTTCTGCAGTCCTGTGCCGTCCAGAACACGTGTCACTCTGGAGACATGAAAAGCTACTACTTCGTTGGAACAAAACGGCAGAGTCGGAGACGCTGCTTTGTAGGCGGTCTAAAGACCAAAGAAGACTGGAGAAAGTAAATCCCAGTAAATACTTGTCAACATCCAATGCTCTGATCCACAGGACTGACGAAACAGTAAGACATAACATGTTCCATTATGAAGTCTGTCAATACTAAATATATGATATACCGCGATGATATTTTTTTTCGACTTCTTTCTTTCCCTATTTCTTCTTCGCCTTCTTTTTCTTGAACATTCTGAGTCACTGAGACCCATTACTGTAAATATAACTCGCCCCCATCCATCTCTTCAATTGGCCTTTTCTTGATATATGTTTATTGACATAATACTTTTTTTCGAAAGGCTGTGGTATCGACCCCTCTCTTCATTTCCCAATCTGAAATACTAAGGAAAAGATACAATCAGCAAACAAAAGAAAGGACATTTTAACACATTTTCAGGCGTGTTTGGCATACATGGATTAGACCTATATTGTATATACCAATCAGCACTCGGTGAGTGATGTGGCCAGTATCACGCCGGCCGCCTGTACGTCTCAGAAATTTACTTGGCACCAAATTGCTGTTCAAGGGGCCTCAGAGCCAAGGTCATTTAAAGAAACAAAACTGTCCTGCTCTATCAGGACCTGAGCCCACCTCCCTCAGATGAGCAGACGAACTTCTAGCCGCTACATCACGGCCTCTCCTGTAATCATGAAATACCTACAATAAATACAATCTTCTGAATGAGTAAAACAACAGTGGTTATTACTGAAACGTTATCATGATATTTTTCTTTTCCAGATTGAGATAAGAGTTAATCATGATGATACACATGGTGAGCAGGCTGATTGTGAGAATTGTGACTTCTGCGATTTACTGGTTCATCATCATCGTTTTTCTGACCCTGATCTGGCATGTTGTGAATCACAGGAGCAATCGTAAGATCACAGAATTCAATCTTTACACTGGGAAGACTCCGTACATGCTAAACACGATTATTACAGTTGGTGAACAGCTGACTAACAGTTACAATGATTCAGTGAAACAGAACAGACTCGCAGAGGTCAAGAGAGAGTTTAATGATGTTTTTCAGACCAGTGAAACCACGTATCCTGCCAATAGAATCGGTAACTATATCTTCTCCAATCCCAATCTCTGTAAAGATGCTCCCAGTATCGATTTCATCATTATCGTGCACACAGCAACTAAAAATTTTGAAAGAAGACAACGAATCAGAGCCACTTTTGCGAACACATCTTTATTTTACCCAGCCCAAATACGAACTGCTTTCTTACTGGGTAAAACGACAGACAGCAAATTAACGAAGATGCTATGGCGGGAACATAGAACATACAACGATACGGTTATGGGAGATTTCATCGATGATTATTACAACCTTACATTGAAGGGAGTCATGGGACTTCGCTGGGTCAAAGATCACTGTCTAAATGCTGCTTTTGTGTTGAAAATAGATGACGATGTTTTAATAAATATGTTTACACTAGTTCATATGTTCTTACCACAAATGAAGACACAGAAGAGAACTATTTTCTGTCAGGTATATTTAAAGGATACAATGCCGATATTTAGAACTGGAGCGTGGAAAGTGGACTCCCATATTTTCCCAAACAGGACAACATATCCGTATCCATACTGCCCAGGTTTTACCGTAATACTAACCCCAGACTTGATTGATGAACTGTACCAGACTGCAAAGGTTACACCGTTTTTCTGGATTGATGACAATTACTTGTTCGGGTTGTTGCCATATGTTATTGGAAACATACATTTTTCGTATTATGAATGTAAAGCATTTCTATCACCGCTCTATCAGAAAGCTGAAGACTGTGCGTTACCCCGAAAAGTGGGAAGCACATTGTATTCTATTCTTTTAAACGACATATATTTCTGGCCTTGCTGGTATTCAATGAAAAGTTTGTATAACAGTTAATTATGCCAGAAAAGCTACAGACATATTTTGTTTTCGGTTTCTCTATTTCAGAAATAAAGACAGTATGACTGACTGACTTTTTACCCCACCAGGACATCACATAAGCCATAAACACACGATGACACAAAGTGCCACCATGTGGAGGAAGATCACCCGTGGAGAAGTCCCAGAAACTGCATTCAGCCATTAGACCATGTTTGTGGCCAGGCTATATTGCGGCCCCTGGCAAGAGACAGAGTAGGGCTTCAAAAAACGAACAATTGCATCCCACTAAGGGATGACAGAGGTAGTACATAAAGACAGTATCAATAAATGCATACATTATTGCCTAGCATATTTCGTTTGAACAAAGAAGATAAAAAATAGATTGCTCAAAATTATTGCCTGGTATTTTTCGCGCGTGTGTGTGTGAACAAGGTAGACAAACAATAAATTGCACGAAGTACTTAGTGCTTCCCCCCCCCCCCCCCTCCCCCCATAGTTAAAGAAGACATGTATTGAACAAATTGTTACTTGGAATTTTTTTTTATATCAAGGGCAACAGCCTTTATATTGAAAAAAAAATGATTGTCTCCATTATTCATCTAGTTTCGTCCTTTTTAGGACGAATTTTTTGTTATTTGAAGCCCCACCCTGACTTTTGCCAGGGGCTGCAATAAAGGGAGGCCATAAATATGGCCAATTGTCTGAACGCGGTTTCTGCGACCTCTCCACGGTGATCCTCATCCACATGGTGGCACTTTGTGTCATCGGGTGTTTATCGCTTGTGTGATGTCCTTGTGGGGTAGAAAGTCAGTCAGTCAGTCAGTCAATGATTGTCTAGTTTTTTCTTTTTTTAACAAGGGAGACAAACAACAAATTGCACTAATTATTACCTAACATTTTTTTTTAATCAAGGGAGACAAGCAATATATAGCACCAATTATTGCCTAGAATAATTTTTTGTGATTAGCGGTGACAAACAATATTTTGCATAGACTATTGAGTGGCAATTTTCTTTTTAGACAAAGAAGACAAACAATAGACTGCACAGAGTATTGCTTGAAATATATATATATATATATTTTTTTTTTGTAAAGTAGATACAAATTATACAGAACAAATTATTGCCTAACATATTTTTTGTGTAACAAGTTAGACGAACAATACAACATTGCTAAGATTATTACCTTGCATATTTTTCTTTAAACATTGTTTAACTGGTCGCCCCTATGCGGGACGCGATTTTTATTTATTTTGAAGCTAAACCACAGCTTTTGCCAGGTGCCGCAATATAGCCCGAAGGCTGAACGCGCGGTTTCTGTGACCTCTTCACGGGAGATCCACATCTGCATAGTGGCACTTTGTGTGATGTTCTGGTGGTGTAAAATCTACTTACCTTCCTACTTCTTTTACACAAAGCAGACAAACAATAGAGTGCCTAAGTTATTGCCTGACGAATTTCGCTTGAAAAGAAAGGTCAAAGAGAAGGGTGTCAAGGCATCTAACAAAAGAGTGCCTGCACAGCCAAGAAAAGCTCACTTTGTGAGCACGAAGCTTATCAAGCCTCAATTTCTTTCACCAGTTCCATATGAGATTAGTGCCTAAATTATAATAAATTTGCTTAAAAAAATGGTGGTTTAAAGTGTTTGATTATGTATTTTAATTGTAAATGTTTTTTTTATTTGCTTCATTTATTTCAGTTTTTTGAGTGGCCTTTTTCGCTAAGAAAGACAAGGAAGTGAACCTGCACTTGCCCCAGTAAACCTTTGAAAGTGTTTTAATTTCTATTTCAATCGTGAGGTATTCATGTAATTGGTTAATTTTATTTAATCGTTTCCATAGAATGTAAATGACGGGGTTGATTGTCTCGTTGTCACACAGGTGATTTACAGTGACTGTATTTTTTTTGTTATCCATAAGTAAAAAAGTAAAGTAAAGATCCCTTTACTCGCCTTCAGGCGCATCGGGCATATGGGAAGAACACCCATATTTAATAGACCAATCAGCACTAGTGGGTAATGTGGTTAACATTACGCCGGCTGTCTTTACTTCCCCAGGACAGCCATCCTGGTACCTATTATAGGCTGGATCGACCTGCGACGCCCCATACCATGATAAAAATCCACGCAGCCAGCAGTGGGTTTCAAACGCGGTACGTTAGAATTACGATCGGACTCGTAACTCCTAAGCCACGGACGCCGCTTTGTTATCTATACAGTGCAGAAACAGTAAATCCAATGTAGAATCACTGAGAAGTTAACAATAACGTGTAAGTGCTTTCAACATTACTCAGTCAGTGTGAACTAAAATAGCATTTCTTTAGACATGTTTCTTTCCAGTGCCGTTACCACTCCAGCGTATAAAGTGAAGCCATACTACAGATCAAGTTTTCAATCAAATCAAGCAACAACAGAGTAGCTCAACAAGAAGAACATCTAGTCAAGAATGGAAGCAACTATTAATTAACTATCACCGACTGTAATTTTCTGAATCATCACATTCATTTTATTATATATTATTGTTATTTTTTGTGCAATTTTATTATTTTACTTATTCATATTAATAATACTCTTATTACATGATTAATTGCTATTCTGCAGATTTATTGGCAATACTATCAAATTATTGTCATTATCACTATTAAAAAACTCATTGTTATTGTTACATTTACTTTAGTTAATTTGTAAATAATTTCAATTGTGAATAATTTAACATTTGATTTTTAGTAAATAGAAGACACTTTATTATTTTGCTGTTTGAATTTTTTTGAGAGTGCACTTAATAACATTCAGTAATTAGCATTAAAAAAAAATCTATTGCTGTAAAATTCATGGTTCTTTTTAAGTGACAGCCGACTACACGACACCGTCTAGTATTTCAGAAGCTGGTAAGAGCGGGTTTCCGTCTTTTCTGTGCTTCAGCGCGTTTCTTCCAACGATGTGTGTGAGTGTGTACTTTTAGTGCCGTGTGTTCAATCTTCGCCATGAATTTCCTTGAATAAGCAGCATCGATACACGACAAGAAGAGCAGCGTTGCTTTCTTGCAACATCATGGCATTTTTCTTCACCAGAACGAGAGTCTGTCGTCTCTGCTGCCGCACCAGTTGCCGCATTCCAACATCTCTACAGATCTACTAACGTGTGAAATTGTTCTGACTGTGAGCACTTTTAGCGACCCCAAACATCTAGAACTGGCCCTAACACCAACCCACCTACGTCCCACAAGAGAGTGCAGCCTAGCTCCTACGACTGCATGCAGCCTAGGTCCCACGATATTATGCAGCCTATAATATACACAATGTCATTGTTTTACTTGAAGTCATAGAAGGCTATAATTACCAATATTATGAACCGATACACCAAATCTCTGCAGTTTACAGCTAGAATGATTGGCCCTTTTTAGGTTCAGTAATTAGGCCATAATTATGGCTGGGCTTTATTGCTGCCCCTGGCATGAGCCAGAGTAGGGCTTCAAACAACGAAAAATTGCATCCTAAAAAAGACGTCAAGCTCGAAAATGTATAGTACTATCAGAAATAGGTGCTTTGTTTATATACATTTCTGTAACCTATGGTGCTATTTGGGTGGTTGAAATAAACTATGTCCGCATTCCATAGTTGTGGATTTCAAGCTGTGCGATAGCCATACCATTGTGGACACCTTTTTTAAGGGGGCGCCTACTTCGTTATGTTCATAGTATGCTTGTTTCGATAGCGAGGGTCAAAGGCCATTTGGAGGTGACGGGTTCGATTCCCGACACGGTAACTATAGCTTTCGATTTTTATGTTGTCTAGTGTGTCGTGCGCTCTGTCTTTGTACTTCTTTCTACGAGAGCCGGTCAATACATTGTCTCTTTATTAAGGTCGTCTCAGCTGCTCTGTCATTACTTCTCCCCTAAGGCAGCTAATTAGGTTTTCCTCTCATTCCCTGATCTTTCCTTCTCCTCTCCTGATGATGTTATATTATGATGATCTGCATCACTAAGCTGGGCGAAATTCCACTGTGACGTCTCAGACTCTCTTGATCATAGACCCCACAACAACAGGCTATCTCAGGACACTGTCAAGTTGTAAAGAATAACAAACAGGGACATAGATTTTTCAACAGCAAATAGTTCTATCATAATCGTCACAATTAATGCACTTACTGTTCCCATTAATAAGAGCTAAACTATCAATATAACCACCACCACTACTGCTCACCCATGTCGTATAGCCACACTCCAGTTGGCTAGGACGTCCGATCGACGACTGTCCTGAGCCGGTTCACAACCTGAGCTCACTTTCCTTACTTCAGGTATTTTAGGTGGCTTCTGTGGTTTGCGTGAACATCATGACAAAAACCTTTTTAGCACTCTGTTGGCAGCCCACACTCACTTAGTTGCCACCACTACCCCGATCATGACAACACCTGTCTAGCGCTCTGCTGCCACTCCCACACTCACCCAGTCGCCACCCTACCCCGTCATGATAACATCTGTCTAGCGCTCTGCTGGCACTCCCACACTCACCTAGTCGCCACCCTACCCCGATCATGATAACACCTGTCTAGCGCTCTGCTGGCACGCCCACACTCACCTAGTTGCCACCGTTACCCCGATCATGATAACACCTGTCTAGCGCTCTGCTGCCACTCCCACACTCACCCAGTCGCCACCCTACCCCGATCATGATAACACCTGTCTAGCGCTCTGCTGGCACTCCCACACTCACCCAGTCGCCACCCTACCCCGATCATGATAACACCTGTCTAGCGCTCTGCTGGCACTCCCACACTCACCCAGTCGCCACCCTACCCCGATCATGATAACATCTGTATAGCGGTCTGCTGGCACTCCCACACTCACCCAGTCGCCACCCTACCCCGATCATGATAACACCTGTCTAGCGCTCTGCTGGCACTCCCACACTCACCCAGTCGCCACCCTACCCCGATCATGATAACATCTGTCTAGAGGTCTGCTGGCACTCCCACACTCACCTAGTCGCCACCCTACCCCGATCATGATAACATCTGTCTAGAGGTCTGCTGGCACTCCCACACTCACCCAGTCGCCACCCTACCCCGATCATGATAACATCTGTCTAGAGGTCTGCTGGCACTCCCACACTCACCCAGTCGCCACCCTACCCCGATCATGACAACACCTGTCTAGTGCTCTGTTGGCACTCCCACACCCACCCAGTCGCCACCCCTACCCCGATCATGATAACACCTGTCTAGCGCTCTGCTGACAGTCCCACACCCACCCAAATTTTTTAATGGGCGTGATGCTGACTACATCACTCATCGTGTGCCGATGGTCTATACAAAAAAGGGTCTAGCCCTATATGCCCTATAAGTTAAAAGGCGTGAAAAAGGGTCCTTTACTTTTAAAAAAATGCGTTAGACAGTTATTGTGTACTACCAGCCAATGTCTCAAATGTGTACTACCAGCCAATGTCTCAAATGTGTACTACCAGCCAATGTCTCAAATGTGTACTACCAGCCAATGTCTCAAATGTGTACTACCAGCCAATGTCTCAAATGTGTACTACCAGCCAATGTCTCAAATGTGTACCACCAGCCAATGTCTCAAATGTGTACCACCAGCCAATGTCTCAAATGTGTACTACCAGCCAATGTCTCAAATGTGTACTACCAGCCAATGTCTCAAATGTGTACCACCAGCCAATGTCTCAAATGTGTACCACCAGCCAATGTCTCAAATGTGTACCACCAGCCAATGTCTCAAATGTGTACCACCAGCCAATGTCTCAAATGTGTACCACCAGCCAATGTCTCAAATGTGTACCACCAGCCAATGTCTCAAATGTGTACCACCAGCCAATGTCTCAAATGTGTACCACCAGTCAATGTCTCAAATGTGTACCACCAGCCAATGTCTCAAATGTGTACCCCCAGCCAATGTCTCAAATGTGTACCCCCAGCCAATGTCTCAAATGTGTACTACCAGCCAATGTCTCAAATGTGTACTACCAGCCAATGTCTCAAATGTGTACTACCAGCCAATGTCTCAAATGTGTACTACCAGCCAATGTCTCAAATGTGTACTACCAGCCAATGTCTCAAATGTGTACTACCAGCCAATGTCTCAAATGTGTACTACCAGCCAATGTCTCAAATGTGTACTACCAGCCAATGTCTCAAATGTGTACTACCAGCCAATGTCTCACATGTGTACTACCAGCCGATGTCTTACATGTGTACTACCAGCCAATGTCTCACATGTGTACTACCAGCCAATGTCTCAAATGTGTACTACCAGCCAATGTCTCAAATGTGTACTACCAGCCAATGTCTCAAATGTGTACTACCAGCCAATGTCTCAAATGTGTACTACCAGCCAATGTCTCAAATGTGTACTACCAGCCAATGTCTCAAATGTGTACTACCAGCCAATGTCTCACATGTGTACTACCAGCCGATGTCTTACATGTGTACTACCAGCCAATGTCTCACATGTGTACTACCAGCCAATGTCTCACATGTGTACTACCAGCCAATGTCTCAAATGTGTACTACCAGCCAATGTCTCAAATGTGTACTACCTACTACCAGCCGATGTCTCACATGTGTACTACCAGCCGATGTCTCACATGTGTACTACCAGCCAATGTCTCACATGTGTACTACCAGCCAATGTCTCAAATGTGTACTACCAGCCAATGTCTCAAATGTGTACTACCAGCCAATGTCTCAAATGTGTACTACCAGCCAATGTCTCAAATGTGTACTACCAGCCAGTGTCTCAAATGTGTACTACCAGCTAATGTCTCAAATGTGTACTACCAGCCAATGTCTCAAATGTGTACTACCAGCCAATGTCTCAAATGTGTACAGGGAATTACCAACTAGATCCATGCCTGGAATATTGCTTGGGGTAGGGGAGGGGGAAGGGGGGTGGGTTATTTTGTGACATCGTGCTATCTGCTTACGATATAGTTATGAATGAAAGTGAAACACAAATCCAAAGAAATGAGGGACATAATTTAAATAAGCGCAATTCGGAGATAATTGTAATTACAAAAGAAAAGCGCTCTCCGAAATGCTAGCATCACAGAGAATTTTACAATCTTCAAGCAAGTTGTTACTTATATGAACTTGGGTATCCTGACAACATCAGGATGAAGGTGTATCAATATTGTAGAGTAGCTCAATAATTTTACAAAATGTAGAATATTCTATGCAATCTATCTTTGTCATTTAAGTCAGGACAAAAAAAAAAAACTCTTTGAATTATGAGTAGTTAATCGATGAGTAAAAAAAAAAAAAAAATAATAGGAAGCTGCAGAGATGTGGTTTTGTAGAAGAATGATGAAAATATCTGGGACAAATCAAAAGAATTCTGAAGATTTCTTTAAAGAAACTTACTCAAGAAGATAGCTTACTGCTCCCATCAGACGGAGACAATTGTCATCCTTTGGTTATGCCATGAGAAGGAGAAATCGAGTACATAGTAACACTGTGAAAGTTGGAGGGGAAAAGAGGCAGAGGTAGACCGAGAAAGTAGACGCTGGACAGTTTGACATCAAAACATGGAGAATCATGAGAGTTGACTGAAGGTACACGAGGTTGAAGGTTGTGGTCAGGCATAAGTACGACAGCCACACGACAGGGACGATAACAAGAAGAAGTAGAGCATTAGACGTTCACTAATCCAAAGCAGACATTCACTGATGTCTCATCAGATATTTGCTTGCCTAATAAGAGCAACTTTCAAAGTGAATAGGACAAAACTCATCAAAGGGAAGCTATCCATGGTACATTACATGACAAGTTGTGTTTATTGGAGAACTGTACTTTGATAAGAGCTACATTATTCCAAGCAAAGGAATGTTCTGGTCGTTCGTTGCATCGTATGACCGATAAAGCCTGTCTAATGACAGTACTAGCAGAAATAAGATAGATGGGATGGATTTTAATCTACACATGCTGGTCATTCTTACTTACCCCGGCATTCCTTCGTTGACGAATCGACTGGATTCATACGCGCTACCCGCTTAACGACCAGGTGCTCCCGACGTAACCGTTTTGTGAATTGCGCGGACAGGGTCAGTCTTGGTTGTACACTCTCTCAGGTGTCCATCTCTTGATGTTGTCCTCCCATTTGTTTCGTTGTCTACCTCTTGATCTCATGCCCTCTTCACCCCCCAGTCCCTAGTATGGTTTGCTAATATATTTCACTTGTCTCTCTCCAAGCGAATTACTGAACATAAAAAATACCCCATTGATAAAAATGATTTCATTGAAAGAAAAACAATACGTTAAAAAAATTCATTCGATCATTTGAGCATGCACTTACTGTGCGATGTGCATTTTTTTCTTGATGCCAGATTTCCATACATTCATTCATTCAGTAGCATGTCCCTCGCGGAACCTCGCTGCCATAACAACCCTCCGGAAAACCTTCCTATCATGAGCAAGATGTCCTGCGTCTGATACACCCATCTGGAGATCATCTGCCACATCCTGCACCCATCTTCTCCCTGGCCTTCCTCTTCCTCTCTTCCCAGGCATATACCCCTCCATTATTGTTCTCTCTAGACTTCCATGACGTTTCAAGTGACCAAAATATTTCAATTTTCTTTGTTTTATTGTCTTTACTAGCCAACCCTCTTCAATATTCAGCTCTTGAAGTATGGATGCATTTGTTCTTTTCTTTACCCAAGATATTCTTAGAACGTGTCTGTAACATTTATATTCAAATGCATTTATGCGATGTTCCGCTTGTTTAGTAAGTGTCCAGGTCTCACAGGCGTATGTTGCAATGGGAAAGATGCATGCTCTTAAAAATCTGACCTTTGTAATTCTATCTGTACAATTCCATAATTTATTCAGTTGTTTTAGTCTTTGAAGAGCAATTCTTCTTTTTTCTTCTTTACGTTCACCAGCTGTACACTCTGGCGGAAAGTTCTGGTTGCTCGTCCATTACTGAACTGCAGTCCTGCTCCAGAACCTGAGTGTTGCGTGTGCATCAGTTTTACAGATCTCATTCTCTTGAATACAGACTGTGGAAGAGCAATTGATAGTCGCCGTTTAATTTCTTTCATTGTGTCACCATTGTTGGTAACCAGTGACCCAAGATATTCAAAATTTTCCACCACTTCCAATCTTTCCTCATTAACATATATTTCCTTCTCCATGGCAGTTTTGTTTGTATGCATTATCTTTGTTTTGCTATGTTAAGAAATAAGTTATGATTTTCACTATTTCTCTTGGAGTGAGGTTAATAAGTTTTTTCTAAACCATTTTTTGTGATGTTGAATAGTAATACTGTATCATCAGCATAACGAATTTCTGGTATTTTCATGACCCACCGATGTTTAGGGCATCATATTGTTCCTTGTTTATATCATCTCTTACATTTCTCATTATATTTTCGGCGTACAGGTTGAACAAATACGGTGACAGCACACATCCCCTGACGGACTCCTTGCTTGATGCCAAACCAGTCTGATGTCTCTCCATCTATTCTGACTGCTGCTTGTTGGTCTTGATAGAGCATTTTAATGAGCTGCACTATATGTGATGGAAAGCCCATATTCCTCATGATTTCCCAAAGCTTCTGATGTTGTACACAGTCAAATGCTTTTGAATAATCCACAAAACATAACAACAGATTTACATTAAATTCTCTACACTTCTCTATTATTAAACACATGTTGAATATATGATCTCTTGTTCCTCTTCCCTGTCTAAATCCAGCCTGAGCTACATTAATCTCTTCTTCCATTTTCTTATGCAGTCTTCTCATTATAATTTTTAGTACAATTTTACTTGCATGACTGATCAGGGCAATAGTTCGATAGTTTGTACATAATTTCAGGTCACCCTTTTTTGGTATTGGAATGAAGATAGTACCATATTTCCATATCTTTTCACATATTGCATGATAGATTTTTATGCTTTCTTCTCCTCCCGCTTTAATCAATTCAGCTGGTATCTCATCACATCCAGGTGATTTACCATTTTTCAGGCTCCTTATTGCCCATGAAATTTTATCTAATGAAGGTTCAGGTTCTGCCTCTACTGTTTTCCATACATTTCTTATGAATTCACAATTGGTTATTTGTATATTCACATTCAGATGCTGCTTTCAATTGATGAGGATAAAGTAGTTTTTTTTTTTCTGTTGTCTTTCCATTAGTGACATCTGGAACATTTGATTTGTTTGGTTATGACAGTTGAGACTTTGTCGTGTTGAAAATAAATTGCCATTGCTCGCTGAGAAAACAATTTAAGAGTCGGAAATAAGGTAGATAAACAATTTGCTCAGTTTAAACACAGAAAAGGGTAGTAATTAAGTACCCTTGTAAGGCCTATGGCGAATTGGTCATATGATGTTTGACACATAGTTTTGATAAACTAATGACACACGATGGGTGTTGTAGTTGACACCACACCTCGGGTATAGATGTTAGACTCATAGTTTTGATAAACTAATGACACACGATGGGTGTTGTAGTTGACACCACACCTCGGGTATAGATGTTAGGCTCATAGTTTTGATACACAAATGACACACGATGGTTGATGTAGTTGACTCCACACCTCGGGCATAGATGGTAGACTCATAGTTTTGATAGACAAATAACACACATGTGCATTTTTTTAGGTCCCAGATTTCCATACATTTCTTATAAATTATGAACATTTAGTAATTTGTATATTCTGTTTTCCAATATGGCGGCGTGTTGTTGTGTTTGTGCTTATGAACTTTTTAACCGGCATAATTTACTTGGACCATACTACTCCCATGTTTGTAGACATACTGCATTGCTAAGCTGTTGATATCATACCAGACTCCTTAATGGAAGCTATCTCTGCGCATAATAAAGAAAGAGATAAGGTATCTGTGTAGCAAAACAAACAAAGATTGTGTGGGACAGAGA
>CAJHNH020000192.1:262500-310435 GCA_905116865.2 Candidula unifasciata | reverse complement strand
TTTTTAAAGGGTTTCAGAATCCCATGTTCAAGTAAATTAGGTACATCAATTGCAGAAAATCAAGAGGTAAGGACAAAACTGCTGACATTCCTGGTGGATGTTTACTGTGTTCTGGATATGGAGATGGTAAGGAGGAGATGACATGAGCTGCACATGACAGCCAACAATATAGTGGTTTGGCACACATTTATTGCGGGGCAGTTCTGAGATTAAGGGAAAAAAGGCAAAGCCAAAAAAGAAACAGAAGAAGAAAAAGAAGAAAAGGAGGAAGAAGAAGAAAAGGAAGAGGGAGGAGGAGAAGAAGAAAATGAAGGAAAGAACAAGAAGGAGGAGAAGAAGAAAAAATACCATAAACCACATACAGTCATCTCCACATCCTTATCATTTTCCATGCTGATAAGCATCAGCAGTCATTTTTTGCGATCTCATATGATCACCAGAATTATGGATCAGGTTTATGTTCTTGTCTGGCACCATCCATGCCTTCCTCTCTGTGATCGTCTACCTGAAGAGGACATAGAATAAAATACACAAACAGCCATTTAATACCTGCAGTCGTTTATGCTCCTCTATATGCTGTCTTTCAATCTCCGCCACAGTCTTTGAGGAGATCAGTTTGAGCAGTGGGTGCCTGTTGTCTGGTTGTGGGCTGGCCTGAACTGGCTGGGCTTCAACTTCTGTTACTGATAGAGATCTGAGGAAAAGTCATTGAGGCATCACTGGCAGAGATCTGAGTAAAAAGTCATTGAGGCATCACTGACAGAGATCTGAGGAAAAGTCATTGAGGCATCACTGACAGAAATCTGAGGAAAAGTAATTGAGGCATCACTGACAGAGATCTGAGGAAAAGTCACTGAGGCATCACTGACAGAGATCTGAGGAAAAGACATTGAGGCATCACTGACAGAGATCTGAGGAAAAGTCACTGAGGCATCACTGACAGAGATCCGAGGAAAAGTCATTGAGGCATCACTGACAGAGATCTGAGGAAAAGTCACTGAGGCATCACTGAATGAGATCTGAGGAAATTCACTGAAGCATCACAGACAGAGATCCGAGGAAAAGTCACTGAAGCATCACTGACTGAGATCTGAGGAAAAGTCATTGAGGCATCACTGAATGAGATCTGAGGAAAAGTCATTGAGGCATCACTGAATGAGATCTGAGGAAAAGTCATTGAGGCATCACTGAATGAGATCTGAGGAACAGTAACTGAGGTATCTCAATGTATGGATCTCTATCTGTTCTACTGCAATGTCCATCTGATCCCAAAGAGTTATCATCGCGTCTGCTTTATCGTAAAGTAGCTCACCTCCAGAGGAGCGGCAGCAGCTAATCTATCAGCTGCTCATTGCCTCACACACCCATATATCCTGGACAAAAAATCCATGATATGCTATTGCTTATAATCTTTCCAAGTGATGCAAGCCATTCTACATGTAAGACAGTGCTGCAAGCCATTCTATGTGTAAGACAGTGCTGCAAGTGATTCTAGGTGTAAGACAGTGCTGCAAGCGATTCTAGGTGTAAGATAGTGATGCAAGCCATTCTATGTGTAAGACAGTGCTGCAAGCCATTCTAGGTGTAAGACAGTGATGCAAGCTATTCTATGTGTAAGACAGTGCTGCAAGCCATTCTAGGTGTAAGACAGTGTTGCAAGCCATTCTACGTGTAAGACGCCAGTTTAAATTTTCCGAATCATGTTCTGTAAGTATGTTACAATTACAACTGTGCTACTCTCAAGCATGGGGTAAATATGATGCTAGACTCAAATTTGTACAGACCAGTTGGCACTTATGTGGGACTTAGGCTGCATTCAGTCATGGAATCTAGTCTGCACTCCCCTGTGGGACATAGGTGGGTTGCAGTTAGGGCCAGTTCTAGATGTTTTGGGGTCGTTAAAGGCATCAGAAAGCCTAGAAATCCAGTCTGACCACCCTCTAAAATGTTGAACTGTCCTTTGACGTCATCTGCGGTAGGATATTAATAAAGCACCCAATATCATGCCAGGCGCCTTTACTTCCCAGGATATTACCGGGTACTCACTGAAGGCCAGGTTGGTCGGAGAGTCCATTAAAAAAATATATAAAAAATCCTTGCCTGGATGCAGATTCAAACCTGAGACCATTGAGGCCTGCTGGAGAGTGTTTTACTAGTACACCACCATGTTCTCTCCCCCCCCCCCCCCCATATCGTAGATATGAAACAATACCTAGCAAATACTGGATTCTTTGTAGTATCCGTTCCTGTATCCACTAGTCCAGCCTTTGCCTGGTGTTTATTCACTGTGCGGAAAAGGTCTTCAACAGAGAACTGGGGCATGACAGATGCATCACCTGCAATAAACCGTGAGCCGTGACATGGCTTTAGTGCTTGGTTTTTTTAAAATACATACTACACATGTCACCTAACACACAATACTACAAACAGTGTAAGAATGGACAACCATCAAAAAATGCAATAAAGAAAAAGAATCTCTGATTTATGAAGACCTTACAGTAAACAAGGAAAGGACCTGTGTCGTGCTGTAGCACACTGCTGAAGCACACTGGATATACTGCTGTGGCACAGTGATATACTGCTGTAGCACACTGGGTACACTGCTGAAGCACACTGGGTATACTGCTGAAGCACACTGGGTATACTGCTGAAGCACACTGGGTATACTGCTGAAGCACACTGGATATACTGCTGTGGTACACTGGATATACTGCTGTGGCACACTGGATATACTGCTGTGGCACACTGGATATACTGCTGTGGCTCACTGGATATACTGCTGTGGCTCACTGGATATACTGCTGAAGCACACTGGATATACTGCTGTGGCACACTGGATATACTGCTGTGGCACACTGGATATACTGCTGAAGCACACTGGATAAACTGCTGAAGCACACTGGATAAACTGCTGAAGCACACTGGATATACTGCTGGGGCACACTGGATATACTGCTGGGGCACACTGGATATACTGCTGTGGCTCACTGGATATACTGCTGTGGCACACTGGATATACTGCTGTGGCACACTGGATATACTGCTGTGGCACACTGGATATACTGCTGGGGCACACTGGATATACTGCTGAAGCACACTGGATATACTGATGTGGCACACAGGGTATACTGATGTGGCACACTGGATATACTGCTGTGGCACACTGGATATACTGCTGTAGCACACTGGATATACTGCTGTGGCACACTGGGTATACTGCTGTGGCACACTGGATATACTGCTGTGGCACACTGGATATACTGCTGTGGCACACTGGATATACTGCTGTGGCACACTGGATATAATGCTGAAGCCCGCTGGGTATACTGCTGAAGTCCGCTGGGTATACAGCTGTAGCACACTGGATATACAGCTGTAGCACACTGGATATACTGCTGTGGCACACTGGACATACTGCTGTGGCACACTGGATATACTCCTGTGGCACACTGGATATACTGCTGTGGCACACTGGATATACTGCTGTGGCACACTGGATATACTGCTGTGGCACACTGGATATACTGCTGTGGCACACTGGATATACTGCTGTGGCACACTGGATATACTGCTGTGGCACACTGGATATACTGCTGTGGCACACTGGATATACTGCTGTGACACACTGGATATACTGCTGTGGCATACTGGATATACTGCTGTGGCACACTGGACATACTGCTGTGGCACACTGGACATACTGCTGTGGCACACTGGATATACTGCTGTGGCACACTGGATATACTGCTGTGGCACACTGGATATACTGCTGTGGCACACTGGATATACTGCTGTGGCACACTGGACATACTGCTGTGGCACACTGGATATACTGCTGAAGCACACTGGATATACTGCTGTGGCACACTGCATATACTACTGTGGCACACTGGATATACTGCTGTGGCACACTGGATATACTGCTGTGGCACACTGGATATACTGCTGAGGCACACTGGATATACTGCTGTGGCACACTGGACATACTGCTGTGGCACACTGGATACGCTGTTTTAGACCTATACGTTTGATGGACCAAACAGTTCTCAATGGGTCATATGGCTAACATACTGGCAACCTTTATTCTCAAGGAATATCCTAGTGTTTATTTCAGGCTGAGTCCATCTGGAAGTGTTCTTCTTTTTATTGGCATCCATCAGCTATAACATCCTGCGAAGAGGTATGGTTGTTCGTTCACTGTGGGCTTTAGCCGTGTTTCGAACTGGAGTTTTGCATGCACATCTGTTTTACAGCTCTGACTTATTTGAAAGCAGACTATTGGTTCCTTGCCTCTCAGAGACAGACACTCTGTCAGAAATTCCCCCTAATAAATTAACTTTTACAACATCCTTGTTGGGAAAAAAAAAAGGGGGGGGGGGGGACTGGGTCTAACAACCCCCCTCCCCCCATGCACTCACACATAAAATGGGACCCCAGAAGCGACAGGATGAGACCTAAAAGCCAAGATCAATTAGAAAAAAAATACTCTTGTTGCAGATTCGAACCCAAGATGTTTGTGCTGGTAAGCAAGCAGGCATCCATCTACAGTTTTACCAGGGCTCCCCCTGAAGCCCATAAATGTTTATTTTCTTTTAAATGATAAAACTCACCGCTGGCATGCCTGATTGGCCTCAGATCTGGATGTTCATAGGATGCTCCATGCTCCTGCTGTCAAGGAAATAAAAACAAGTTGATATGAGAGTGCAGGGACATGTTAACTTGACAGACACTAAGTGTGTTTAGCTCAAACACTTGAAAAAAACAAATCTGGCATTAGTTTCAGACAGTAGTATAATTGAAACAGTCTAATTGTTGCATGGAAATATTATGTCTCTAGCACTAAAAACTTAGCTTAGCATTGGAAAATTCTTACACTAGCACTGGAAAAGGCTGGCTTTAGCAACAACAAAAAAAGTATTCTAGTATTAAAAGAGCTAGCTCTAGCCCAGACACAGTCTTTCAGCAAAGATTCTAGCTCTAACAAAGCAATGAAAGAGTGTAGCTCCAGCATTTAAAGAACTCAGTTTCAGCACATAGAAGACACATTACTGACAGAAGACACATTACTGACAGAAGACACATTACTGACAAAAACACATTACTGACAGAAGACACATTACTGATAGAAGACACATTACTGACAGAAGACACATTACTGACAGAAGACACATTACTGACAGAAGACACATTACTGACAGAAGACACATCACTGACAGAAGACACATTACTGACAGAAGACACATTACTGACAAAAACACATTACTGACAGAAGACACATTACTGATAGAAGACACATTACTGACAGAAGACACATTACTGACAGAAGACACATCACTGACAGAAGACACATTACTGACAGAAGACACATTACTGACAGAAGACACATTAATGATAAAAGACACATTACTGACAGAAGACACATTACTGACAGAAGACACATTAATGATAAAAGACACATTACTGACAGAAGACACATTACTGACAGAAGACACATTACTGACAGAAGACACATTACTGACAGAAGACACATTAATGATAAAAGACACATTACTGACAGAAGACACATTACTGACAGAAGACACAGCACTGACAGAAAACACATTACTGACAGAAGATATTACTGACAGAAGACACAGTACTGACAGAAGACACAGCACTGACAGAAGACACAGCACTGACAGAAGACATAGCACTGACAGAAGACACAGCACTGACAGAAGACACAGCACTGACAGAAGACACAGTATTGACAGGAGACTCATTACTGACAGAAGACACATTACTGATAGAAGACACAGCACTGACAGAAAACACATTACTGACAGAAGACACAGCACTGACAGAAGACACAGCACTGACAGAAGACACAGCACTGACAGAAGACACGGCACCGACAGAAGACATAGTACTGACAGAAGACATAGCACTGACAGAAGACATAGCACTGACAGAAGACATTACAGACAGAAGACATAGTACTGACAGAAGACACAGCACTGACAGAAGACATTACTGACAGAAGACACAGTACTGACAGAAGACACAGTACTGACAGAAGACACAGTACTGACAAAAGACAAAGCACTGACAGAGACAGTACAAACCCACTTACATCATATGTCTTCTGCGCATTAGTCAAGAGACTCAGTATGTTCTGACCGGGTCCAGGACCACTGGGTTTACCATCATGAGCTGAACTGCCAAGTCCTCGAAGCAAAGCTGGGTCTATGTCAGATCTCTTATCTTCACCTCGTCCAGACACTTCTCTCAGGATTCTGAAACAGGCAGTAGATGAGAATACTAAACTGAGTACATAGCAAAAGCATCCACTTTTAGACTTCAACTACAATACCATTATATCATGGACTCTTAGGCCCGAACCAAAACTTTCAGTTATAATTCACACTTAGACATCACTCCCCTCTCGGACTTCAAAGTCACCCACTCTTGGACTTCAAAGTCATCACACACATTAGACATTACCCACACTTGGACTTCAGAGCCACTATCCACATTTAGACACCACCCACACCTTGACTTCAAAGTCATCCTTCTGCAGTTAGACATCATCCACTTTTCAACTTCAAAGCCACCATCCACATTTAGACATCATTCACTTTTGTACTTCAACCACAACTCTTTGTCCTTATGCACAACTGAACGCTAACCACAACTCTTAGCCATCATTCAGACTTTTAATTACCACTACTGGACTTGACTAACTTTTGGACAGGAATTGGACTACTCTTGGACATTATCAACGTACTATTCTTCATCTAGGTGCATCTATGCAAAGATTTAACAGCACGGCATTCTTCTTCTTCTCCTGGGTTCATCTGACGTAATTGTGTTGTGCCCATTTACAACATAGCTGCGATACTTGGGTCTATCGGCTGATACATTCGACTTCTGCAGGCACCAGCTGACGGGGTTAGGCTTCTCAGGCATCACAGAATTCAGGACAAGCCCATAATGGCTTCGTCCCCCTTCTCAACAGCCAGCAAAGAGTCTCCATACTAAGGCTACCTGTTGTCTTCTGGTTAACCACCCATCTTGCCTCCCCCCTAAGTCTCATGTGTGCTTTTTTATTCAACCATGCCTACAGTTTAATGTTAAAGTTGAGAGTATACACTTCATTGCACCAGACATATGCTTCCCAGAGCGTCACACAGAGCAAAAACTCTGTAGCTCCAGCTATGATCCATAGCGATCCCTGTAAAAGTGCACTTAGAAAGTGAACAATGTGTCTGTGAAATGAACCCATGACCTTTAGAGTGCATGGCAAACAGAACTTTGCCACGTAGACTCGCCTTGTTCTTGTCTACATTTCCCCAGCTCACGTTCGACAAAACTTGAGAAAGTTTCCCCTTTGGTCACTTTTAAAGATCTTCCCGCAACGAGAAGTTTCTCATTTCGTCACTTCTAAAGATCTCCCCGTAACGAGAAGTGTCCCCTTTCATCACTTCTAAAGATCTCCCCGCAACGAGAAGTGTCCCCTTTCATCACTTCTAAAGATCTCCCCGCAACGAGATGTTTCCCCTTTCGTCACTTCTAACGATCTTTTTCCCGCAAAAAGAAGTTATCCTTGTTGTCACTTCTAAAGAAGAAGAAGAAGAAGAAGAAGAAGAAGAAGAAGAAGAAGAAGAAGAAGAAGAAGAGGAAGAGGAAGAAGAAGAAGAAGAAGAAGAAGAAGAGGAAGAAGAAGAAGAAGAAGAAGAAGAAGAAGAGAAGAAGAAGAAGAAGAAGAAGAAGAAGAAGAAGAAGAAGAAGAAGAAGAAGAAGAAGAAGAAGAAGATGGTGAAGAAGCAGAAGGAGAAGCAGAAACAGCAGCAGAAGAGGAAGAAGAAAAAGAAGAAACCAGCTGGAACATAAAGAGTTAAAACTGTTCCAGAAAATGCGGGGTTAGAAAAAGGTATCAGAGGTGAGAACGAGCTATACTAGAGGTGAGAATGAGCTATTCTACAGACTGCTCAAACATCAAAGCTTCAGCCGTATTGCAAATAGGGAAAACAAATCACTGCAGACATGCTGGAGAGTTCCTCTGGTGCCATACAACAATAATATCAGAAAACGAAAACCAAAAGCGAAGCGGGAAAAGCACCTGCCTGTACCCCCACAGTAGCGTCGAAACCTGGGGGGGGGGGGGGAGGGAGGAGAATCAGGCCATCTGACTAGCTATACAACTGGTAAGGCTGCCAAGGGGCCTCTTCTTAACCATGTATATAAGTTCTCTTTTTCATATTACCATAAATGTATTATTCTGTTCATTTACCATACGACATATCGCCAGCATCGTCAATTTCTTCTTCGTCTTTCTCTTTCCCTTGCTTCTATTTCTTTATCTTCTTCTTACGCTTTCGTCCTCTTTCTCCTTCTTCTTTAGTTGACTTCTTCTTCTTCTTCTTCTTCATTATCTTCTTCTTCCTCTTCTTCTTTAATCTTCTTCTTCCTGCTCTTCTTTTTTTTTCTCTCCTCCTCCTTCTTTCAATATTCCGAGCCCCAGAGGTTTGCTGCTGCTTATTATTATTATTATTATTATTATTATTATGCAGTTATAACCAGGTCTATAAGGCCACTGAGCATACTCCACCATTTGAGAATGTGTAAGAAGACCAACCACCCGCACAGCCCATCCGCGACCATATATCTGGGCACCTCCAATGTTTTCTGTGTTTCAGCGACCCTGCTTGGCGCCCGTTCTTCTGCAGAAGTGCATAGAAAGGTAAAAGCCGTTCTTTACCCGCCGAATGAGGCAGGTTGTCTTCTCTATAAGAGTTACCACAGTTTACGAGAGAGAGAGAGAGAGAGAGAGAGAGAGAGAGAGAGAGAGAGAGAGAGAGAGAGAGAGAGAGAGAGAGAGAGAGAGAGAGAGAGAGAGAGAGAGGAGAGAGAGAGGGGGGGGGGGGTGGTGACGAACTTGGCTGGTGTTCAGAAGCAAAGACTCCCCGCCAAGCTTGATGGAGCAGCAGCAAATAGAATGGGAAAAGCTTTCGCTCAACAATACTCTCCTGTAGCAGTAACTCCAGCTTTAGAAACATGCCAGCTTGTCAGTGACTGCCTTCTCCAGGAGAGTACAATCGTCTGCTTTTAATTATTGACAGCAAAAGTACAGAACTGATTTTTTTCCCCAGTGACTCACATCCTCATAGACTAACAGGCACTCGGTGGGTGATTTGGCCAACTTTACTTCCCATGACATTATCTGGTACTCATTTAAGGCTGGGTCGACCTAGGAACCAATGTCATTTCTGAATTTCAAAAAAGTCCAGCTCCGTTCGGATTCGAACCGAAGATCTTCGCATCCGCAGGTAGCGTCTAGCTGCTACACCACAGCTGCTCCCAAAGACTCAGGACATATTTTTAAAGGACATGCAATTAAAAGTTGCTAAAAGCTGGCCAGTTCACCATCCATGTTGCCAGCGCCGTGTTTTCATGAATACACCACTCTTCCCTTGTGTTTTTCGGGGCCCTGTGGGATGTAGGGGTGGGTACACACCTACTTCCCTTTATAAAGTGAAACTGAGCATACTTTACAGGACGTTGTAGAACCAACACTAGTATTTTGTTGGCTGTTGTGGTTTCTCTAGGCAAATCTTGCGTTTAATAGTCCGCCACTTGATAATTCAACGGTCAGCTCTCGGTACCATGGACGAGACCAACGCAAGCCAGACTGTCCGCAGCTGGGACGGAACCCGGCACCCCGGCAATACGAAGCACGTTCGCAACGCCTAAGCTACAAACGCCGAACCCCTTAACAAGCATATCGTGAAAGGCGACTAACTAAAGGTTTGATGAAAGGTGCATATACCCAACACAGAAAGGTGCATATACCCCCAACACAGAAAGGTGCATATACCCAACACAGAAAGGTGCATATACCCAACACAGAAAGGTGCATATACCCCCAACACAGAAAGGTGCATATACCCAACACAGAAAGGTGCATATACCCCCAACACAGAAAGGTGCATATACCCAACACAGAAAGGTGCATATACCCCAAACACAGAAAGGTGCATATACCCAACACAGAAAGGTGCATATACCCAACACAGAAAGGTGCATATACCCAACACAGAAAGGTGCATATACCCAACACAGAAAGGTGCATATACCCAACACAGAAAGGTGCATATACCCAACACAGAAAGGTGCATATACCCAACACAGAAAGGTGCATATACCCAACACAGAAAGGTGCATATACCCAACACAGAAAGGTGCATATACCCAACACAGAAAGGTGCATATACCCAACACAGAAAGGTGCATATACCCAACACAGAAAGGTGCATATACCCAACACAATGTCTCAACCCTGCTTTGAAGGGTGACAGAAGAAGAAGGAGAAGGATGAGAACAAGATGACGAGGTGGAAGATGAAGAAGATGATGATGATGATGATGACGAAATGAAGAATATGATGATGATGATGATGATAAAGATCACGAAGCGAACGATAAAGATGATAATGATGAGATGCAGAAGAAGAAGAAGAAGAAGAAGAAGAAGAAGAAGAAGAAGAAGAAGAAGAAGAAGAAGAAGAGAATGATGATGACAGCGATGATAGGAAAACATAATCTTCTTCTTCTTCTTCACTTCCTCTTTTACCGCTGTGGGTGTCGAGGGAGATATAAGGTTCTGTTTCTGGCTCTTCTGGCCGCCTCGACCATGCTGTTGTAGAGTTTCTCTGATGTTATCCTTCCATCTTGTTGAAAACATAATAAGGAAAACATAATAACAATAATAATATGAATAAGCAATGAAGAGATGAAGAAGAAGACGGTGATAAAGAATGAGGAGGATAAAATGACAGCCTCTCGCCATCTTCCCGTGTAACATTACAAGACACCGAAACTCTCCTAGTAATAATGAATAAAAACAACACTGAGTCGATTTATGTTACAGAAGGTTTTCGTTTGAATCTCTGCCACAACCGGTGCAAGCGCATTCGCCTGTACTCCATGCAGCAGGGTTGTGACCCGGGAGCTCAAGTAAGGGGCGGGAGGGAGGTGGGATGGGGAGGGAGGTGGGGGGGGGGGGGGGGGGCTAAGTGGTCCTTGAACTATACATACTCTTTTCTCTCTCTCTCTCTTAAAAAAAATTATATATATATATTTGTTTACAAATTTCATACCATAACACAGTATTTGCCAAACATTTCTTAGTCGTGGCACAATTTTTCAATTAATTTTTTTCACGGCGCGCTAAAATAAGTAAAAGTATTCGAATATTTCGCGGCGCCCCTGTGAAGATGTCGCGGCTCCCCGGGGCACAGTTTGGGAATCACTGCATTAAGGACCTTTCCCGACGTCTTCAGGCATATAGGGCTAGATCTCTCTCTCTGAAAAAAATATTTGTTTACACATTTCATACAACAAGTAAAGGTACTTTTCCCACCTCTTTAGGCATATCGGGCTAGACATAAATTTAACAGACCAATCGGTACTCGGTGACTGGTGTGGTCAGCATCAACCCTGGCCGTCTTTACTTTCCAAGACTTACTTGGTTAAGGCTGACATGACCTGGGAGCCAATCATTTGGGAAAAACGTCCGGCTCCGCTAGGACTGAACCCAGGACCTTCGGATCCACAAGCGAGAGTCTAGCCGCTACAACACAGCGGCTCTCCATAACTTGCATATCACTCGAATTATTTTATTTATCTTCGACAACATCCCACACGAGAAGGAGTTGGTTGCATCGTTATACTTGAAGTTTGAAGTCTGAAGAACGGATCAACATCATGGCGCACGGGTAGTGACCCATAAGTGCCCCGATCTTCTTCTAATTCAAGCCTGAGTCCCACAAGCTCAGCGCAGTGCACGGGCTCAGTAGCACCGACAAGGATCCTGAAATACTTTGGGATAATTTTAAACTCAAATTTTGTCCGGGCAGCGCCATTAGGCCACTCTTTTCGATTTTTAAATGCCAAAAGATTTTTTAAAGTTGCGCAACAATACACACGAGCGTCCGATCTCACTACCCAGAGACCAAGGAAAATTACTAGAAGTTCACGTGAAAAACTTCCAGCCCTCACCCGGACCTGAACCCGGGATCTCTAGCACACGAGGCGGACACCATACCTCGAGACCACGTAGCCCCTTTTTACTTACAGTTGCTAGAATTTGCTAGGATGCTAAGAAGAATAAGGCCAATGCGTACTGGATAAAGACAATAAATAAGAAATCAACACCGTTACCAGACAATGAAAACATCTCAGAGACGAGACAGCCAAGTTCAGCAGTACGCAAAGAGACACAGAAATCGTGCCAGTAGAAACAAGACAATGGCACGGAGAAGCGTTCTTCCGATTGTTCCCACCAGGGAACCGCGCAAACATGAGCGAGATTTCACGGACCGGCCAATGACACAGGAACAAATTCACACACACACACACACACAGCTTTTATCTTATTCTGAACATAAAGGAAGACTGGCTGGTAAACAGCATCTTGACTGGATATAATAAGCGGCACGGCAGGTTAAAGAGAAAAGTAGCAGAGAGCTCGGCGCCAGGAAAGTGAGGCAGGGGCCGAGCAGCACAAACAATAGCACCGGATATATGTGACAGACACATTGGGCAGGCAAGTAAACGAGTTGGGAGTTCTAGTGAAAGAAGAAACTTCGTTCAGCCAGGCTGTGATGACAGCGACGTTCTGTATTGTAAAGTGAAGTTGAGATCCTTTTTCACGCATTTAGGCGCATCAGGCATATGGGAACAGCACACATATTTTTTTCAGACCAATGGGCACCAATGGGTAATGTGGTCAGCATGATGTCTGCCGTCTTTACTTCCCCAAGACAGACATCCTAGTACCCATTTTAGGATGGGGTCGACCGACGACGACCCATCCCATGACAAAAATCCACGCAGCCAGCAGTGGATTTCGGTCGGGGCACGTTGGGATTACGAGTCGGACGCGCAACGCCTAAGCCAAGGACGCCGCGATGTTCGGTATAGGACCGGTTAAATGCTGATCAATTTCATAAAACTCACTGTTTTAACGGTGTAGATAGTGCGACATCAACTTCTACTCATAGGCTAGAAAATCGGATATACGTGGCTGCAGCTTTATTTCTGAGAGTCAAATTTGCTTTAAAAACACTGATTCACAAATGTGCTGTAATAACACTGATTCACAAATGTGCTATAATAACACTGATTCACAACTGTGCTGTAATAACATTCATTCACGAATTTACTGTAATAACACAACACCAATACACAAATGCGCTGTAATAACACTGATTCACAAATATGCTATAATAACACTGATTCACAAATGTGCTGTAATAACACTGATTCACAAATGTACTGTAATAACATTGATTCACAAATGTGCTGTAATAACATTGATTCACAAATGTACTGTAATAACATTGATTAACAAATGTGCTGTAATAACACAGATTCACAAATGTGTTCTAATAACATTGATTCACAAATGTGCTATAATAACACTAATTCACAAATGTGCTGTAATAACACTGATTCACAAATGTGCTGAAATAACACTGATTTACAAATGTGCTGTAATAACATTGATTCACAAATGTGCTATAATAACACTAATTCACAAATGTGCTGTAATAACACTGATTCACAAATGATCTGTATAACACAGCACCAATTCACAAATGCGCTGTAATAACACTGCTTCACAAATGTGCTGTAATAACACAGATTCACAAAAAGTGCTGTAATAATACTGATTCGCAACTGTGCTGTAATAACATTCATTTACAAATGTACTGTAATAACACAACACCAATTCACAAATGTGCTATAATAACACTGCTTCACAAATGTGCTTTAATAACACTGATTTACAAATGTGCTGTAATAACACTGATTCACAAATGTGCTCTAATAACACAGATTCACAAATTTGCTGTAATAACACTGATATCTAATTTATGTTAATTAGGTTTTCACTGTAGCTGCTACGTGACTGGGGTAAAATTTTAGCAGTGGTCAGGTGAAGTCAATTTCCGAGTGGAAGCGTTAGCGGCAATGATAACACTGGAGAGGGATCATGTGACACTTTCCTCCTTGTGGCAGCTTTCACACGTCAGTTTCCGCAATAGCGGTGTAAGCGCCTCCCCCTCCCCCCCCCCCCACCCCGGCTATGCTATACTTGAGAGATAAGCTGAGTGGTGTATTTGTAAATATACAGTAAACAGTAATAATAAATAGTTAAATAACTAATTGAAAAAATGGCAATGGCAACTTCAAGCAGTGATTAAAGCTATTACATGAATGCCACTGCATTTTAGACGGACCGTCAGAACATTTCGATGGATTGGGATAGGTCCGCGGAACTACAGGCTGAAGAACGCGGCCACAGAGTATATCAAACAAAATAACTCCTGTGAAAGAGAACCAGCCGGGCACCAAGACAACAACGCAGACCTCGTCCCTGCAGGGTGCCGGCGCTGGGCTGCGCTATCTCTCCAGGAATCAAGAGCAAACAAACAAACATACCGAGAAGCCGCGCGGTCTCAGCTGCCAACATTAACATAACTTGATCATCTTCTTGTGATGTTGATAAATGACGAGTATTTATATTTTCCACGTCTTTATTTGCAGACTTTCTCCTCCGAGGTTTCAAATTTCCACACTTCTTCTTCTACTTCTTCGCGTTCACCAGCTGTAAACTCGGTTGTGAAAGATCTGGTTGTTCATCCACTTCTGGACTGCAGTCCTGTTCCAGAACCTGAGTGCTGGGTGTGCATCCGTTTTATTCTGAAGCATTTTAACGCATTCTGCTGCTTCCTTGCCTCTCAGACAGATGCACTCTGACTTTGAAGAAAGCTCACTATTAGTCGACTCTTACGACATGCTTTTGGGTAGGCAGTGGGTCTATTCTTGTTTTCCCTATAACAGGGCCCCGGAACTCACACGGGAATGATTTCTATACAGTACTGTGTACATTTTTGACACAACTTGTACCCTCGGTGTCTTCTTAAACCATGGCCACGGGTTACCACTTTCGCGCCTCTCTGAAGTCTACTGCATCGCAGTGGAACGGCATTATCAGTTTGCACGTGTAAGCGTTAGCAGATAACGATTACACTGAGAAGAGTTTTGTGTGATATTTTCCGCGTCGTTTCTCTGATAAAAATATCCGTTCGCCGCTAGCAATACAGTACTAGCAACTGGTAGCTGTCACATGTTACAGTTTCGGGCACGATAGGCGTAAGCATGCAACGAGCAATCTTTTCGCTGCATTTACAGACAACACGTGGATAAGTACGTGTGTAAATGAATGGCGACCAGCCAAGTTTACCGATCTGTGAAAAGTACAGCTGCACTGATCAAGCATTAGAACTAAATATTCAAGGTTTGCTAAAAGTTGTAATTTCCAATCTGCTACATCATCCAGGTTCCTTCTTTCAACAAGATGGGAATTCTGTGAAACACTTTTTAGCAGGAAATGCGAGGCTCTGCTAGCGGCTTACCGCGGACTAAGAGTTAAATCACTCAAGCAAAAACGCAGGGCTCTATGACAGCAGAATCTCTTTCCCATTCTCTCCATCATTTCTTTTACACTGTTCCTCTCTCTGTGCCCCTCTCTCCGTCTTTCTCTCCATCATTTCTTTCACACTGTTCCTCTCTCAGTTCCCCTCTCTATTTCTCTCCATCATTTCTTTCACATTGTTCCTCTCTCTGTTCCCTCTCTCTCTTTCTCTCCATCATTTCTTTCACATTGTTCCTCTCTCTGTGCCCCTCTCTCTATCTTTCTCTCCATCATTTCTTTCACATTTTTCCTCTCTCTGTTCCCCCTCTCTCTTTCTCTCCATCATTTCTTTCACACTGTTCCTCTCTCTGTGCCCCCTCTCTCTCACATTCTCTCCATCATTTCTTTTACATTGTTCCTATCTCTGTTCCCCCTCTCTCTATCTTTCTCTCCATAATTTCTTTTAAATTATTCCTCTCTCTGTTCCCCCTCTCTCTATCTTTCTCTTCATAATTTCTTTCACACTGTTCCTCTCTCAGTGCCCCCTCTCTCTCACATTCTCTCCATCATTTCTTTCACATTGTTCCTCTCTCTGTTCCCCTCTCTCTTTCTCTCCATCATTTCTTTCACATTATTCCTCTCTCTGTTCCCCCCTCTCTTTATCTTTCTCTCCATAATTTCTTTCACATTGTTCCTCTCTCTGTGCCCCCTCTATCTCACATTCTCTCCATCATTTATTTCACATTGTTCCTCTCTCTCTTCCCCTCTCTATCTTTCTCTCCATCATTTATTTCATTGTTTTCTCCATCATTTCTTTCTATCTTTCTGTTCCTTTCTCTTGTTCCTTTCTCTGTTCCCCCTCTCTCTTTCTCTCTATCATTTCTTTCACATTGTTCCTCTCTCTGTGCCTCCTCTCTCTCACATTCTCTCCATCATTTCTTTCACACTGTTCCTCTCTCTGAGATCCCTGTCTCTATCTTTCTCACCCTCTACTCCCTCTAAATCTCCCCTTTCTCCCATCCACTCACATTTTGCTAACGAAAAATATTTGACAATCAATGCTCAATTAAAATCAAACACCCATACGGTGAGCTGAAAGCGGTGGCGAAGGATATGGTTACTTGGCATGCGTTGGTTGTGACACTATGCTCCAACGGGAGACAAAGAGAAGAAGAAGAAGAAGAATATCCTTGATACACAAAGAGGGAATACGAGAACATAATTCTATGGAGGAATTCACACACAAACAAGTCGCATCAGAGAGGTCTATGAAACAAGAACATCAGAAGATAACTGAAAGGCAAAACGAGAGAGAGAGAGAGAGAGAGAGAGAGAGAGAGAGAGAGAGAGAGAGAGAGAGAGAGAGGGAGAAGGGGGAGGGTGTGGAAGAGAACGAATGAATGAATGGATGTAAGCAAAAGCAGAGAAGTATACATATTGAAAGACGCAGTAAAATAAGCTCAGTGAAAGAGACGGACAGACACACAGACTGTGGGAGAGAACAAAAGAAAGAAAGAAAGAAAGAAAGAAAGAGAGAAACAGAGAGACAGAGAGAGAGAGCGAGAGAGAGAAAGTTAGAGGGAACGACTGAAAAATTGTGTGTGCATTAGTGACAGGGTTAGACGAGAGAATATGTGCGAGAGAGAAAGACACAGAGAAAAACACACAGAGAGGGACAGAGAGTGAATGAGAGAAGAGGTGAAATAGAGAGGCTGAAATTGTGTGTGAGTGTTGAGCCAGAGAGAAGAGAGAGAGAGAGAGAGAGAGAGAGAGAGAGAGAGAGAGAGAGAGAGAGAGAGAGAGAGAGAAAGCATCAACATGACAAAACTCAAATAAATGACCAAACAAGCCAGGCGGATGTGTGATAATCAGCAAGCAGGTAGACGTGGAAGAAAGAACAAAAAAACTCAAGGACACAAGAAGTCTGGTCTACAATCGTCTGCTATGCCTGCACATGGCGGTAGGCGACACGCCCGCTGCCGGGAACCAGGGCTACCAATGCTTTGGTTTTACCCCGAGATCTGGGTTTTTATTTGACGCCTGGGGGGAAATCTTTTTTTTTTTCTTTTTTAAATATACCTTATATAAAAGTGGTAAATGTTTCGTTTCGTAAGTATAAATTTTGTACATTTTAACAATCTTGGGTTTTTTTTTGGGTTGGGTTTTGTGTGTGTCTATGTATTGCTTGGGTTTTTGTTGAGCTAAGCTGGGTTTAAAAAAAAAAATCCTATTGGCAGCCCTGTTGGGAACTCGGAAGTCCGACTAGGGCGAGCACATCGTTCTCTCTCTTTCTCTGCACACACGGTCTGTCAGGCATGGCCTTATTCACAGCAACCATCAATGTTGACCACAGAGGTCACTGAACTGTGCAGTTTCGACCATACATGTGTATCTGGATTACCCCGCTGTAACCTAATTCTGAGGGTTTCCATGTCGAACGGTCTAGCCGATCGCCACGTGTTACGAAGATCGTAATTAAAGTAAAGTAAAGTAAAGATCCCATTTCACACCTTCCAGCGCATCGGGCATATGGGCAGAGCGTCCCATATTTTTACAGACCATCAGCACCCTGTGGGTAAGTAATAGGGTCAGCATTACGCCGGCTGTCTTTACTTTCTCAGGACAGCCTATCCTGGTACCCATTTTAGGCTGGGTCGACCTGCGACGTCCCATACCACGACAAAAATCCACGCAGCCTATGAAGATCGTGGGTTTGTTTTACTAGCGCCTTCTCCAACTTACTAGTGCAATGTTTTACGGAAATCCATACAAAAATTCTCCGAAGCAGAGAGAGAGAGAGAGAGAGAGAGAGTGTGCTTTACACGAATGAAACGCAAATGGTTGATACTATATTAAACACATATTTACTGTATTAGCACTGCAATAAAACTGGCGTTACAACAATGATACAGATTAGGTGGCGCATTATGAAATCACTAAGAACTTCTTTCATGGCAAGTGACTTAACATACACCGATTAGCAAGGGGCCTTTGTTGGTGGGGCCCGGAGACAACAAGTACCCAGCGGGCTCATGCGTGAAGACGGCACTGGGTCAGACAATACGATTGACTTACCTTTGAATAGTCTCCGTCAGCCGCAGGCATTCGCCTCTGTCCACGAACCAGATCCCCAAGATTGCTGTGGGTAAAAGAACCCAGGACACGCATGAGGTGAAAGCGTCACAGGGCTTGTTAAATCTACAACACCTACCCTTGTGGTCTTAATATAATAGTAGATACTGTAGACTGAAAGGGTATAATTCCGTCGCCCAGGTACTAAGATGAGTGCACGGCGCAACACTGTGAGCTGCAGATTTAATTTGGAGTGATTTCTGACTAAATCTAAAGTTGCTTCTGCTGTGAACTGTAGATTAAAAAAATCACGAGTGGCCAATTGCCCTATAACTGGTGGGTCCTTGTGAAATTAATCGCGTGTACAACTGATCTGTGATAACTGCTGCCACTATTGGTGATGAACACTCTAGTGTCGGACTGTTTGTGTTAGCACTTCTGACGGCTGCCTCATGCATTTAATTCGCGTGAATACTACTGGATAAGCTGGGGCTGGCAGTTAATGTCGGTTTGTTCACAAAGGACAGTGATGCACATTCTGTGTGGCTTTCGTTGGCACAGGAGCGGAGCGAACTATCTATGGGTTGACCCGTTTGCTATGAAACTGAAACTGCGATTTCCGGATTACACGGGTAGAGCCTTGTCCAAACCTTCAGGCGTATTGGTCACATATGGCTAGAACTATCTGCTTCTTCTTCGCGTTCACAGGCTGTAAACAGGACGGAAATTTATGGTTGTTGAACTACCTCTAGACTTTAGACTTGTCCCAGAACCTGAGTGTTGCTCGAACATCCGTTTTACAGATCTGACTTATTTGCATGCAGACTGTTGGTTCATAGCCTCTCAGGCAGATGCACTCCGACTTCGAAGGAAGCCCCCAATTAGTCGACTCTTACGACATGCTTCTTGTGAAGCACTGTTTTTCCCATAATGGGGCCCTTGGAATCCATACGGGGAGGCTTGACCTAAATTTTATAGACCAATCGGCACTTGATGGGTGATGTGGTCAGCATTCTCTCTGCCGCCTTTACTCCCAGGACTGCCTCTGGTACCCATTTAAGGCTGGGTCGACCGGGGAGCCATAGCAATGTTTTGAAAAAACAAAAACAAAACTCTGATTCCACCAGGACAAAAACCCAAGAGCTTCCGAAATGACGCTTCAGAACAGAGCTATATTCATCCTGTTCCCATCCTTGCCCCCCCCCCCCCCCCAACATAAATGAGTACCAGGTACAAATCACGGGAAGTAAAAGCGACAGGCGTCAAATTGAACGCATCATTCACTGAATGCCGATTGGTCTATAAAATATGTCTAGCCCTATTTGCCATTTACACGTTAAGGCGTTGACAAGTGATCTTTACTTCCCTGAAATTAAGCTTTGGGGTTAGGATTCAGTTGGCTCCTCGCCTCTCAAGCAGCTGCATTTCAACTTTCAAATGAAACACCCCTTATTAGTCGCCTTGTACGACACGTTTGTTTAGGCGGCAGTAGGTCTATAACAATAAAAGTCTAACCTCCTATGCCTAATACACACAAAGGTGTGCAAAAACTTCCTTTATTTACCTGAATATTATGCTCTGGGGGTTAGGACCCCTGTCTGGTTTGTGCAATCCGTAAATTGTCACAGGCTGTGACGATTCAGGTGTGCTCACAACTGCATGTGATTATACTTTTATGATTCTTTGATTCTCAAACTCCCGTAGTTTTCACGTGCTCAAGTGACCGATTGATTCTGAAGCTCCACGCCCGATAGAGCGCGTTACTAACCATATGGTGCTTACTGACCGATAGACCTACAGTGGACGATGCAGTTCACATCATTCTGGACACTTTTTATTTCCCAGGAATTCACAAGGTACCCATTCCAGACTGGGGTCGACCAGAGCCATTTCTGTAAAAAAAAAAAAAAGTCCGGTTCCGCTTGGACCTAAACCCATGACCTGTGGATCCACATTACCGAAATATGCTGTTGGCTACGAAAGAGAAAAATAACCAGACACCTACCATCTTCAATGTCATCCGACAACTTCTTATACAGCAGGAAAGGTGTGTTGAGATGGAACTCCACCTGGCTTGTTAGCGGCTGGACCAGGTTGTTCAGGTCCTTTCTGTTAAGTATCATTAATCCATAGGCGGGTCTTGCTGACCTGTGAACAGAAACGTAAGGTCAACATTGAAACCACTAGTGGGTTCGTCTTTAACCACCAGTGAGAGTAGCTTTTAAATCAACAACGTGTCAGTTAGTCCTATCTCAGTGGCGAAGCTTGATTAATTCGCAGTGTAAGCTGGTTTAGATACAATTATTCATCAGTAGGTAATGATTACATTTGGGAGGTGGTATCACGTGACTTTTCCTTCTTGACGCCTCGCTGCTGAAAGTATTCGTGAGCAGCTAGAATCGTTTTATTAGTAACTGGTAGCTCTCACAGGTTTACAGTTCTGCACCAGTGCCGTAAGCATGCAGCGAACGTTTTTTTTCCCTCTCACTATGTTAATACTGTTAACAACAAGCTTTAAGTAATTAGTCACACGTAAACCGAGTGGCGTGTTTCTGATAAATAGTAAATAATAATGATACTTAGTTTTACACACACAACAAATTCATCATTGTTTTTTAAATCGAGAATGAAAGCGGCAAATGACAGCCTTTACATACACGCCTCGCTACTGTCCCAATTGTTCTTCTTCTTCTTTCTTCTCTGCGTTCATCCGAAGATGTAATTGCGTTGTGTCAGTTTACAGCATGGCTGCGATATTTGCACCTTTCGGCCAACACATCCGACTTCTGCAGGCATTTGTTGACCGGGTTAGCCTTCCCGGTGTCGCAATTGTCCTAATCTGTTACTATCGCGTGCAGCTCACCCTCATGTCCTCCCTACCATTTTGACTTTATTCCCTTCAACCCCCCCCCCCCCCCCGTGGGTTCCAGGGCCCCATTGTGAGGGAAAACAAGAATAGACCCACTGCCTCCAGACATATGGAAGCATGTCGTAGGAGTCGACTAATTGGGAGCTTCCTTCAAAGTTAGAGTGCATCGACCCGAGCGGCAAGGAGCAACCAACTGCACACAAATAAGTCACTAAAACGGATGTACAAGCAAAACTGAGGCCCTCGCAAAAAGTCAAAGAGACGAACCATTAGGACTTTTCCAGAAGCTCAACCAAGTGAACAGAGAAGAAGAAAAAATGAAACCTTAACTTGGCCCGTGGCAACTGCATTAGCCACGTGGCCGTAAGTAACCAGGCAGCCACCGTGATGTACCAGTTAGACGCTCGCTGTGGATCCGAAAGTCGTAGGTTCAAATCCGAACGGAGCTGCACCCCTCCCCCTAATGGACTCTGGCTCCCAGGTCGAGCCATCCTTAAATGGGTACTAGAAACAAGTTCTAGGAAATAAAAGCGGCGGGCATGATGTTGGCCACGTCACTCACCGAATGCCGATTGGTCTATAACCCCTAGATCTCGCCTATATGCCCAATACGTCTGAAGACGCGGAGAAGGGCCCTAAATCAGCAGGCTCAAGACCACTGTCCCAGACCGCTTACAAAAAAAAAAAAAAAATTGGTAACTACAGGCAGTAAAGGTAATTAATTTGTTGACCCCGTAAATTCATGTGTATGGACATTAGAGTTATACCGCGAACGGCTCCAGCTGATGGTGCGGTTCTCAAACTGGTTGCCGAGCTATCCCATGAGCGTATGCCAGGGGTGCTGCGACAAAAATCCAGAAAAGTCGGCTAAACATTGCTAAATTTGTAAAGAAGGAAATTAGATACTCAAATGTTAAAATTTGAGTTGTCTTCCCTCGCCACTGTCTAAAATAGTTTATTTCTTGTTTGAGAACCGCTGCGTTAACGCTTTGTTATCCCCGACCGGGTGACGTCAGCAGCACGGCCCGTCAGCTGGAGCCGGTCGTGGTTACACTGTGTTCATGCTTTTTTCAGCGTTGGTCTCACAGGAATCAATAAGTGAAGTATGGGATAATCATCGTCACCAGCTGCAGGTCCTTTGTAAAACGTCGCTCTCGTCATGGCACGTCGGAGCGCCTTCCTTTCTCTAGCCTTTCCCCCAGCCGCTGACTGTAAACTCCGGCGAAAAGTTCTGGGTGTTCGTCCACTTGTGGACTTTGATCTTGTTCCAGAACTTGAGTTTTGCGTGCATGTCCGTTTTAGAGATCTGGCTTATTTGTATGCAGACTGTTGATTACAAGCCTCTCCAGCTGGCACACCCCTGACTTCGACGGAACCGCTCTAATTAGTAGGATGTTATGACATGCTTGTTAGGAAGCCTCCTCTTCCGATTAGAGTCCAGCAACCCACATGGGGAGCAGAAAACTAAATGGTTTGGTCGTCATGTTAGAATGTAACAACCACCAACCCCGGCGCATCAACTAAAATATGTTATATCAAAGCAAGATGGCGTCTAAGGAGAGGATGGGCTGATGAAATTGCAGACATGACATCACAAACATCACAAACCAGTTCTGCCGTTAAGCGCTGTGGGGAGAAATCATTTGCGATCCAGGGTCGCATCCACACTAAATGACAACAAGTGCTTACAAGGAAGCCTCCTCTTCCGATTAGAGTCCAGCAACCCACATGGGGAGCAGAAAACTAAATGGTTTGGTCGTCATGTTAGAATGTAACAACCACCAACCCCGGCGCATCAACTAAAATATGTTATATCAAAGCAAGATGGCGTCTAAGGAGAGGATGGGCTGATGAAATTGCAGACATGACATCACAAACATCACAAACCAGTTCTGCCGTTAAGCGCTGTGGGGAGAAATCATTTGCGATCCAGGGTCGCATCCACACTAAATGACAACAAGTGCTTACCATCTAACCCTGGACTGCAAACTGTTCCTCCCCACGCTGCTCCACGGCAGAAGTAGAGGCTGATGACGATGATTATGATATTATGTTTGCAATTCTCTTTGTTGCAATTTCACATTAGTTCGGCGACTATCTTTCCACATCAAAATAATGCCTTGTCCTAGACGAAACGAAAGCTATCTGCGTCTACAGTCTGCTATTTGGATTTCACATTCCATATCCAACTACCCATCAAACTATCCTCAGGGGGGAGGTGTCACGTCTGACGATCTGATACCTTCATGTTGGTTCTGATCTCTCCAGGAAATGTACCAAAGCGCAGTAGCAATACGCAGGCAGACACCAGTGGTAAGATAATCAAATCATCAAACGCCTTGCACAAACTACACATCTATCAGCCTCAGTGTCTAATTCACTGCAGAACACAGACTGAGGTGATCTGAGGCGTCGATACACAGAACACAGACTGAGGTGATCTGAGGCGTCGATACACAGAACACAGACTGAGGTGATCTGAGGCGTCGATACACAGAATACATGGGAGGTGTTCTGAGGCGTCGATACACAGAATACATGGGAGGTGATCGAAGGCGTCGATACACATAATACATGGGAGGTGAGCTGAGGCGTCGATACACAGAATACATGGGAGGTGAGCTGAGGCGTCGATACACAGAATACATGGGAGGTGAGCTGAGGCGTCGATACACAGAATACATGGGAGGTGTTCTGAGGCGTCGATACACAGATTACATGGGAGGTGTTCTGAGGCGTCGATACACAGAATACATGGGAGGTGAGCTGAGGCGTCGATACACAGAATACATGGTAGGTGAGCTGAGGCGTCGATACACAGAATACATGGGAGGTGATCTGAGGCGTCGATACACATAATACAGGGAGGTGGGCTTAGCCTCCTGTAGTTTTAATGATATTAATAATAACAATAATGTCGTGAATGGCAAAAAATACAATATTTGAAATTTGGTACGCACAGAGAAGATTTAGGCTTTGCTAATACCGACTGCCAGGAAAGCAATGGCAAACTACTGAACTTAAATTTGCCTAGAAAAACCACAACAGCCCCTCCCCAGCCCAAGCTGAGTTGGTTCTGCAATGTCCATTAAAATCCTTTAATGCAGACTAACATTTTTTAACAGAGAAGTAGGCGCTATACTGGACACATTATAAGAAGAGACAAACAGAGACTTACCAAACAGGCACAGCGAGTGAGTGAGTGACGTTCAACCTCACTAGGACCGCACAACATGCGACTAACACCTGGTGACACAAAGTGCCACCATTTGGTAGAGAATTTCCCCCCAGGCACCAGTCGTAGAAACCCTGTTGAACCGCTAGGTTATATTAGGGAGCCAGATGACAGACGGGATGGGCCTTTAACATAAGTTTTATATATATATATATATATATATATATATATATATATATATATATATATATATATATATATATATATATATATATATATATAAACTAGCTGTACCCGGCCACGCATTGCTGTGGCATAGTTTTGGCTAAATGGAAATAAAAGAAAATAGAAATCGCACGTGTCTAATACAATCATTGTCTGCTCAGATATAGAGATAGTCTTTGATCCCCGCCCCCCCCCCCCTCACCACCACCACAACTAAATCCACCTATACTCTCTCCGTCATCAAAGGTTTTTGGAAAAGAAAGACAATGGAAATCGCACGTGTCTAATATAGTTGATGTCGCAATCATTCTCTGCACAGATATAGAGATAGTCTGGTTTTCCAACTTTAGAACACGCACCTTATAATTTTGCCCTTATATTAGTGGTTGTTTAAATGGTGTTATTAGCACAGTAACAAAAAATGGTTATTTGGTTATCACATGCTAAAGCTGTTTGTATTTTTTTAGGAGACGGAAGTAAAGCTACAACTGTACTTGTAAATAATAAAGTAAGTCGTAAAATATAGAAAAGCGGAGGTAGCATTAGTAAAATATAAACAAATTAGGTAATGAGAACCTGAAAATCACGTGTAAAGCTCTTTAAGTTTTCTTAAATTTAAGTCATTACCCCCTCCCCTCCCCTCTTCCACCGACTACTGCTCTCTCCCTCTTCGAAATATTTGAAAATCATTACCTGGCAATATTTTGTTGTTGCTGTAACTGACATTGACATCCCTGTCCATCCGAACTAAAATGGGGAGCAGGAATTGTAATAGGTAGTGAATGGGGCTAGTGTAATATTTACCATATCATGCTTCAAGTACCAGTACAACTACTACCACGACCACCACCACAGTAGCTAAAATAATGTCACTGCTATCTGTGTTACCTTTGGAGTAGACAGAGAGTCGTGAGCCAGAAGATTTGGTTCCGCATTGCCAGTGCTGTCGCCACAGACTGGTCAGGTTAGGATGTATAATTTCGCTTCCCGACAGAAGAACGCCATAACCTTACCGGCGGTCTTCACATGAGAGCACTACGGTGTAACAGCCCAACCACAACTACTACTGCTGCTGCTACTTTAAGTGGGTAAAGCAGTTACTGTGACTTAAAGCTCTCTCAGTAATCAGTTTGCCCCCCCCCCCCCCCCCCCAAATTCACCAACTACTCTTTCCCTCATCGAAATAGTTGAGAGGGGAAAAAAACCAATTGAAAACCAATTAAAACAGGAAAAATACACCAGAATTAGGAAATGAACGCTATGGTAAACAGCACAGCTTAAAATTCCAACGCAGATGAAATAATTAAATCTAAATGAAAATAAATGGAAAGCTATGAAATTTCAGCGTAACCATGCAATCGAAAAGTTTAAAATGAAATCATAAGTATGTGAAATGGTTAAATTTAATTATCAACTGGTTTACCCACAAACCTGTCCTTGTTTTTTTTTCTTTAAAATATATATCATTAAGGGCCATATGGCTAGTGCTGTCGCCACGACAGTGCAGGTGATGATTTTATTTTGGCCCTTAGTTTAAAAACACTACTGCGGATTCGAACCTTGGTCTCCCTCTCAAGAGCCGAGTGTCCTAACCATTCGACCAAGCAACCACTCGATCGGAATAACGAAAAGAGAACATAACTATTTTAGATGTGTGTCCCTACTGCAGTGTAACACAACTCAAAACAGCAGGCAATTGTTTTCTCATAGACAGATATTCCAAATATATTAATGAAACGGCACAACAAAAGAAATCGCACGTGTCTAACACGGTTAATGTCGCAGTTATGTCTGCGCAGACGTCGAGATAGTCCCTGATGCCCCCCCCCTCTTTTTCCCTACCAATCCATCGGCTAATTTTCAACTCATCGAAGGATGTTTGAAAAAAAAAAAAAACAGAAAATAGAAATCGTGTCTAATATAGTTATTGTGGCAATCACTGCCTGCACAGTTATAGATATAGTCTTGTTTGCTGTACCACGACCTACTCTATGTATTAGAGGAGGTGTTGGCTGCACGGCGCATGCGCAATTACTAACGTGGCTATAATTAGAAATCACTAAAATTATAAATATTAGTTTCGAATATTATGGCTTAAATTGTGTTCACCTATCTCTAACAGTGACAGGTTGAATTTCAAACCATGATGGTTCAACATCCAGTCTCAAAACAAACATATCCTGAAAATTTCAGCTAATCGGTTCAGTAGTTTCCGAGTCTATAGGGGGCAAACAAACACACAAACATTGATTTTTATATATATAGATGGATGGATGGATGTGACTGTATAGCTCCGTCCCAATATGGGACGCCATTTTTACTTATGTTAAAGGCCCATCCCATATATATATATATATATATATATATATATATATATATATATATATATATATATATATATATATATACATACATATATATAAATCGACCGCGTTTAATCTACTGCGAACAGCATCGGTTATAATTGTGGTCTGGTTTCTTTGGGTACTTAATTTATAACTTACCCCTGACGTCACGACAACGTCACGGGAGACATTCCCAATAAATTCTAGGGTGTTCAGATTGTTGTTTCTCGCGATTTATCTACAGTCAATTTTAGGGTTAGAGTTAGGGTTAGGGTTAGGGTTAGCATTAGAAGACACTAGATGAACACTAAAAAAAAAGCACCACACAACAGCACACTTACACCCCTTGAAATAATGGACTGTCAGGTCAGCTGTGGATTTCCCACGGGGATTTCGTGTTTGGGGTACGTTATAAATTAAGAACCTTTCTTTGTGCCAATTATGTTGCCTAAGAAATGTTCACAGCACCAAAATCAGTGGCTTTAAACGGATAGCGTCTGCATTAAGGAAACGAGGGCGAACAAGAGAAACTCTCAGATAAACGTTAATGGCAAAAGCCAAAGGTGCTGGACTCAGTTCCATTCATGATATCCAAGGGACTGCACAGAATAGTAGGACAAAAGAGTAGACGGCAACAGGCCTCTGTGACACGTGGTGGTACAGAAGGAAAATGAATGAATGAATGGATGCATGAATGAACCACTGAGTGAATGAATACGAATGAGCAAAACTTAAAAACAGAACTTCGATACACGGCTGATGGGGGTGGGGTGGGAGCTCAGCCTACTTTTACAGATTTAGGGGAGCTAAGGCCACCCCGGTGCCTCAATGTATCTAAGCCCCCCAAGTTGCAACGACTCTGGGGCAGACAAGAACCCGAGAAGGAGAAGCACATCTGTTCATGTAATCTGCTCTCTGAGTTTCACATGGAATCCCCGCCTAGAATTCTACCTTGCCCTCAAAGACGTCAGCTCTAGAGATGCAACGGCCTACCTGGAATGAGCCATCGCCTTAAGACATCGCTGACGCTCTTCAACAAACAGTCGCCCGTTTTTTATCCCTTCCAGTTTTTTCTCTCGCCTTTTCCTGTATGTAAAGATATTAGGGGTAAATAGAGAACATGTGACGTCAGTCACAGGACAGTTTAGACCAGTGATTCCCAGAACCTTTTGTGTACCACAGAAGCCTTTCTACAATGTTTATGCCCCTATGTAACTTAAACGCTAGACGAGTCAATTTTCGAATTGCCCCCCCCCCTTCTTAACAATTAAATTATCCCCCTTAACATTGAAAGATAGATAGATAGATAGATAGATAGATAGATAGATAGATAGATAGATAGATAGATAGATAGATAGATAGATAGATAGATAGATAGATAGATAGATAGATAGATAGATAGATAGATAGATAGACAGACAGACAGACTACCACCAGCACCATTAGTATTGGAATTCTGCGCTGGCTGCTAAGGATGGGGACGGAGCGCGTATGTGAATGCCCCGTGTGCTGTGATGTCAATTCTTGACTCAACTCAACTTAATTTTCCAACATCCGCGGATCAGAAAATCAGTGGCAATGTTTCACGGATCACATGATGATCTTCTTCTTCTTTAGCATTCCGAACCCTTGAGGTTCATTGCTACAGTTATCACCTGTCTCCATTTATCTCTCTGGTTGGCCTTCTTCTTCAGCATTCCGAACCCTTGAGGTTCATTGCTACAGATATCATCCGCCTCCATTCATCTCTTTGTCTGGCCTTCTTCTTAGCATTCCGAACCCTTGAGGTTCATTGTTACAGATATCACCCGCCTCCATTCATCTCTCTGTCTGGCCTTCTTCTTCAGCATTCCGAACCCTTGAGGTTCATTGCTACAGATATCACCTACCTTCATTCATCTCTCTGTTTGACCTTCTTCTTCAGCGTTCCGAGCCCTTGAGGTTTATTGCTGCTACAGATATCACCCGCCTCCATTTATCTCTCTGGTTGGCTTTCTTCTTCGGCGTTCCGAGCCCTTGAGGCTCATTGCTGCAGATATCACGCACCTCCATTCATCTCTCATGTATGAATGTAAATGTGTAAGTATGTGATTGTATCTGTGTGTGTATATTTATGTATAATGTGGGTGTATGCAGGTATATGTAGCTGTGTAGGTATGTGGGTGTTTGTGTATTTATAAAAGCATACAAGTGTGCGTGTGTGTGTGATTGTGTGTGTATGCATGTGGATATATGAAAGTATATTTAGGTATGTATGTATGTGTGTAAAGATGTGAGTTTAGGTATAAATGTGTGGATATATGTATGCATGTGTGTGGGTGTATGTATTCATGTAAGTGTGAATGTGTGGTTTTGGGCATATGTTGGTGTCTGTACATGTAATGGTATATGTGTGTATGCATGGGTGCATGTATAGATGTGTGTATATATGGAATGCGTGTGTGCATGTATATCCATAAATGTATGTGTGTGTGTTTTCTGTTTGTGCATTTATTTCTGTGTATGTGTATGCCTGTATATGTATGCAGATGCAGGTGTGTATGTATCACGTATGTCTGTATATGAGTTCACCTGTATGAAAATGTAGATGTATGTATACGTGTGTGTGAGTGTGTATGATGGCGTACACACGATGTGTGTATGCATTATATATTTCTTTTTAAATCCATAACATGCATTATTGATAACAGGTATTAGTACTCTGAAAAATGAGTACTTAGAAGGGCCGAATGTCAGACGGGCCTGCGTGCCCAATTTGTAACCCTTTGAAAATAAAGTTTGTTCGTTCGTTGTTCGTTCGTTCTCTGGTTGGCCTTCTCTTTCTAGTTAGTGACACCAAGGGTTTGTAGATCTGTCTGGACATTATCTCTCCATCGTCTTCTTGGTCTACCTCGTGGTCTACGACCACTTAGCCCCCTTGTGTATAAAGGTTTTACCTCTGTCATTTGACATATTCTCAATATGTCCAAGCCATTTGAGTCTATTAGATCTCATGATGTCAGTGATCAGTGGTGATTTAAATACATTATGAACTTCGTTTTTGCTTCTCACTCTCTGTCTGCATCTTTGATGGGTCCAAAGATTCGTCGTAAGACTGTGTACCATATGTTGATAGGTAACCAAAAACAAAAGCAGACAGCAGTTTATTTGTTAAACCCCCTGTCACAAAATTACAACTTTCAAAGTGATACTTGCTGCTGTTCAGCGGTTAGACAATATGACATGCGTGTGGCTGTGCAGCAGTGTAGTGTTGGGATCATGCAGCCACTGAATGATTCGGTAGACCCTCTGGCGGCCAACCCAGATATATTCGTATCACCATAAGTTGTCCATGGACCAACGACTGACTGAAGAACACTGATCTAGATCTACGTTCTTCAAAATGTGTACACTTGCGGACCAGCAAAATAGGAGATTTTTTTTTGCGGTTAAGTCGATGGATAAGAAAAAAAAATTTAAATGTAGATGGTGGTATACTGTTTAAAAAGAGTGCTACAATTGTTAACCAATTCGTTGTTTGTTCCGTTTAGTGAGTTGCAACGCTAGTGTGGGACGGTTAGTATTGGCACATCTGACGCAATTTTACTGTGCGGTGCAAGTTTCAAGAGTTTGCCGGAACTGACAAGTATGTTATTAGTTCTCAAACGGGACAGGGAAGGATATTATGTGTTATAGTGGTGTTAGAACCTTGAGTAACTAACGTTTAGAGGTAAGATATGCGTCGTTGGAGCGTTGTTTTTGAGAGGCGAAGCACTGCAATAATACATTTCGAGTAAGTGCTACATGACTGGGCTTAAATTTTTGATGGACCGCCAGTAGGGAAGCCAGTCAGCGGGTCACATGTTAAAGAACATGGTTCTTCTTCTTTTTATGCGTTTATACGAGGGCGTAAATACGTTGTGCCCGTTTACAACATGGCTGCTATATTTGCGCCTTTCGGCCGACACATCCGACTTCTGCAGACAATTACTAGGCTGGCCCTCAGGAGAACATGGTCCTAGAACAATGAAAACCGGCATCTGCGAAGACCTATGCTAATATGACAGAGCACAAAATGATGACACCCACAAACTGTAACAACAAAGTTTGGGGCAATCGCGTGCAGCAGTGCACTAGCTGATGTCATTAGGAATATTACTTGGTAAGGTGCCAATCTCTTCCACATTGAACTCTTGTACTCTTCATCTTCTTTTTCGCGTTCAACGACTAAACTCCAGCGGATAGTTCTGGTTTTTCGTCCACCTTTATACTTTAGCCTTGTTTAAAAACGTGAATACTGCGTGCACATGCGTTTTACAGATCAGGCTTATTTGTATGTAGACAGCTGGTTCCTTGCCACTAAGGCAGATGTACTTAGACTTCGAAGGAAGCTCCCAATTAGTCGACTCTTACGAAATGCATTCACAATTTGGAACCCTCTAAAAAAGTTTGTTCGTCTTCTCCCCCCCCCCCCCACCAACACACACACAAACTGGCGCTTTTTGTGTGTGTTGAAAACTTGGTTTCCTAATCACTCGTCGAAGTCAAAGGTCTGCCAACTAAGACTTCATTCTTACAGGCGTCTCGATTTCCAGACAAGAAAAAATGAGAACGCAGACGAGGCGAGTAACACGACACAAGAAGCAATGATAAAAACAACATTCTTTTAAAAGGCTGTTGCACCTTGCCACGTTTGATGAATGCTGAATGTTGAATTAAGAATCGACATTACAGCACTCGGGGCAACCCCATAAGCGCCCTGTCTTCATCTTCAACAGCAAACGAAGAGTCTCAATTCCGATGGCACCAGTAACTGTTTGCTTGTATATCCGTCTCGCCTTTCCCCTGAGTGTTGAGCGTCATCCAGATCTGCTGGTATCTCTTCGCAGCGCCATTCTCCTCAGACTGTAATGATCTTTTTGCGGTTCCGCTCAATCTTGCCACGTTTAAATATGTATAAAGTAATATCAATATATGACTAGCATTGGCACATAAAAAAAACAACAACAAAACACTGGCAGTTTTGCCTGGGTAACATTTGGAGTTGAAAAAAATATACCCAAAGTATTTCAGGATCCTCGCCGGTGATACGTTACGTAGTTTGTGCACTGTGCTGAGATTCATCGGACATAGGCTTGAGTCAGAAGTAGAATGGAGCACTTGTGCCATGATGTTGATCCGTGGTCTAAACTAAACTAACACTGGCAAGGCATCAGCGAATTTTAAAAGCCTGAACACAATATGGCACTCTAAACTGTACAGGTTTAGAACCAATTTACGTATTTTCAATTCTAATGTTATTTTAGTTTTGAATCCTGAATTAAGAGTCGACACCACAACATTCGGGGCATTCCCCTGAGTCTTTGTCCCCCACCTTAGCAGCAAGCGAAGAGTTCCAATTCCGATGGCACCAGTAGCTCTCTGACTAGACATCCGTCTGGCTTTTTCCTTGAGTGCTGAGCGTCGGTTTTAATATATGCAAGTGAAAACCGGTACCCACTAAAAGATATGGAAGGAAAGTTTATTGCATTCGAAAACAAAGACCTGGGGAAAATGGTGAACATAAAATGGGATGAATTCAAGAGGGGTGAAGAAAAAAGAGAAATGTCTGGGCAAGCACCAGTATCAATACTTGAAAGACAGAGAAGAGATGGTGTTATATTTTACACATCCTTGAAGAAATGAGCACAGAATCCCCAGAATCGCTTGCTTGCTTTGCATTAGCGATATTTAACCTCTGACTAGGGAGCTTGCCTCATCCTAGTCAGATTCAGTTATAATTATGGCGACATATCATGTTGTCATTGCCTGATGTTTGGTGCATGCACTTCACGTCTCCCGTGTCTATGTGGTCAGCAGGTTGTACCGCGACATATCATGTTGTCATTGCCTGATGTTTGGTGCCTGTACTTCACGTCTCCCGTGTCTATGTGGTCAGCAGGTAGTACCTGTCTTATTGTACAGACAGTCTTTGGATTATATTGGATTATTTGCTCATTTCTGTGCCATCCACTGCTGGTGCTACAGCCACTGCTCGGGCTGTCTTCCGAGCTGTTCATATTTTGACTGCTGTTGCAGTCCTTCGGTCTGTTTTTTGTTGTGGCTGTCGTCGCTGTCGTTCAGCCATTAGGGCCACAGTTGCTGTCACGATCTTGATCCATACGAGATGTTCCAGGCCGTGATTCTGTTGCTTGCTTGGGAATGTTTCTTTTTGAACAAGGTGTGTACTTTCGTCGGACAATCGCCGCCGTACAGAATCTGTAGGCAGAAAATGGGAAACAGACGGAGAACTGGGTAGGGGAGGACGTTTAAAAGAAACCCTAAAGTGAACGGTGATGGATGAAAAAGGCCAAGGATACGGACTGGACCGTTTAGTTGCAATGGCCAACTATTGAATGTAAAATTTTCTAGTAAAATCCAAAGCAACCAACAAGTTATGATGATGGTTCTTCAGAGTCCTGGAAAGCGAATTTGTCAGGCTGAGGGTACCATAAGGGCCATATGGGTAACATATGTTATTTCGTGAGGGCCAAAAACGACAATTAATTAAGGTATCTTTATGTGTTATTAAGACTGTTTATCCTTTCTACGTCGGCTCTGTGGCTAAGTTGATGCAAACGCTTCGTTATGCCGCGATGCCGGGTTCGATCCCAGCTGCGGGCCATGCGCCTAGTGTTGGTTTCGACAGTGGTATCAAAGAAGCCGACTGTCCAGAAAGCAATGGCAAACACTGGACGTAAATTTGCCTAGAAAAACGTCCTGTAAAGGATACGCAACTAACCTTAATCCTTTCTACGGGCCGCGTGTGTGCTTGCAAAGGGCCTCATGTTTAATACGCCACGACTGATGTAAAGAAGCACGCAAATTAACATTTTATTATACATGCTGTCAAGAACCGTGCGGAACACTGGGGGAAACCACAACAATATTTGCCCAGGAGTGCATTCGGGAACGGGAAAGGAGAATGCCATGTTGTAAAACTGTCACGAGACGACCTCAGTGGTTCCAGAAGTTAGTACTCGTAATAAGTTCTTCTGGTTATTGATAATACTTTAAAACAAATTGATTTAAATGTTTCCAGTCCTTAGTCCAGACAAAGCGACCCAACCTTGGGTAATATTACCTAAAACTTTACACTGTAGCTAGGAATTCTATTCTCATGTGTCAGTGTCAGAATGTTATCTCCTGACCACAGACTGTAGAGGCCAGCGAACGGGGAACTTAGCATCACACCTGAGATTAGCTTCCCTGAGCTGGACCGTAGGTAGTAAAGGTTACCTAACACAGACTTTTGATGAGACTAGATCAGAGGAATTGAGTGGACTCTAGACATTGTGGCGACGAGAGGTTGAAGTTAACACGTCAGTGAAATTCTCGGTAGAACAGGTGTTTGCCAATTAGGAATGTTTGATCTTGGTCAAGTAGGAAACACAATGGCTTCACTGACCGTCTTTTAACACCTGCCAGTTAGATTCGTTGTAAACTAGATTGGGTCACTTAAGAATGTTCGCTCTAGGGATGTCAGTCCAGAATTGACTGACAGGCCACTTGTTAGCTAATTTGATCTGATAGGTACTTCAGAGGCGTGGCTTAAGTCATCGTCTTGAGGGTTGGGTAGAACCGAGTAAAGGGAGGAGTTTAACCTTTGAGACAGATAGATAGTATACTTCGAGCCTTTGGAATTCCCGTCACATCGCAGCTAGCAAGCAACAAACACAGGTCGACGTAAAGGTAATTTTACGGTCGGATTCTGGTTTGGCGATTGATGGAAAGTTCCCAGGTGAATATTAATTTTAATCTTGTATACATAGGTTAGGGAGTTAAGCTTAGTCTATACTACCTTTTCCTAATTTGTCTGCACATTCTGCTTGAAATAGTTCTTTGTGAGTATTCAGTATCTCAGTTAGGGAACTGCTAAACTATTTCTATTTCTTGTATGTTTGTGTCACATGTTTTTCAGTGTGTTTTCGTGTGTATAAAATAAGATGTGAACAATGACATTTGCTATAATGAAATGTAATTATATTGTTTCCACCATCAACCAAAATATGAGTTTGGACTGTGGGAAATGATGCCCAAATATGTGCAGGGATGCTGCTACGTTTTGTGTGCCCACCATGTGCTCACTTAATGTGTTCACCTAAACAGGGGATGTATAACCCCAGGGGAAGAATGATGGGTGTATAGAACTCACGGTCACTGAAAGATAATATTCAGGACAGCATGCACATATAAAATGGTTGGAGTTTCAGCACATAACCTGCCCCACGTGTTGATGTAAAAACAATGTTTGAAAGTCTGAGTAAAGACGGACAACAGACTTAGAAAGTCAACTATCATGACATAGCATGCGAGTGAAGGCAGGATATGTGACGTCCATGTAAGACAAAAGACCTTCAGACTAGACTGGAGAGAATGTGGAACATGAGGAGGAGTGATGGGATATATTTTATTATTATATGTTACAATAATTGATACATGTACTCTTAGTGTAAGTCAAGATACTACACGTATGTGTTTTGTTTCCATGATTACAGCGCCCATGTGACGATCAGTCCATGAAGGAGACTACATTGTGTTAGACTCGGCCAGCTGGGAACGAGGTGGAGAACGAGGTGGTGACGAGCAGGGATCGAGGTGGAGGACCAGGTGAACTGGGAGGAAAAGGTGGAAGAACTTGACAGTACCCACGGCTGTCAGAGGTTCTATGATAATTAAGTTACGTCTCACCATGTTTTATGGATGTAAACCTATCACCACCATTATCCATTCACTCTAATCTTAGGTGCTCAGTTATCTAGCTGAAGCCTCTCATTATCACCATACCATCACTATCTATTATAACAATAATGATGACTAATGTCATACTCTGATTGCTAGGTTAATAAATCAAATATATGGTCTTATCCTGCATCAGTTTTTTGTAATTCCAAATGTCTGTTCTTACATGTTTAATTAAACTGTTAAGATAGAATACCATTTGGTGGGGGCTCAATTAATATGATAATATTTCTTTAATTATTCATAATAACACCGGGAGAAGGTAGAAGACGGAGGAATCATTTGCCCTGTCTAATAATTCATTAAGTATAATGCTATAGACATCTAAAATTCCTTTCCTTCTCTTGTGGGTACCAAGTTCAGCTAATGTACTTAACGAGCCAATATGGCTGTTTTCTTGGATATCCAGGACTTTGTCTGAGAGCAACATAGCTCAGATTTTAGTTCGGTTAATCGGGTGGAGGGAATGTGTTGAGAGGAAAATCCCTACTCAACATTATAAACATTTAATCCACCGCGTCACGTCACAAAAACTTTAGAGCAGTTGTTGGGCTGGTTAACCTGACATGACATTAGTAATCATTATTCTCATTTACAGACGAAAATAACTTATTTTTTTGTGTGTGTATTGGATGGAAACAGCCGTGCCAACGTTCTGTCTGTCGTTTCTAGATGACAAAGAAAAATACTTGTAAAACAAACCGCAAAATGATGAAATGGTGTCACAACATCGTATATCACACATTCTTTTAATCTGCAAATAATCATTCCTTGGTGAAAACTTCATACTTATGCAGGCATAGAACATATGTACACATGCCAGCACTTATTTTTTGTAGGTATAGAACAGATTTACAGACATCAACACTTATGTGTGTAGATATAGAACAGATTTACAGACATCGACATTTATCTGTGATGATATAGAACAGATATACAGACATCAACACTTATGTATGGAGATATAGAACAGATATACAGACATTAACACTTATGAATGGAGATATAAAACAGATGTACAGACATCAACACTTATGTATAAAGATATAAAACAGATGTACAGACATCAACACTTTTGTATGGAGACATAAAACAGATGTACAGACATCAACACTTATGTATAGAGATATAGAACAGATGCACAGACATCAACACTTATGTATGGAGATACAGAACAAATGTTACAGATGTACAGACATTAACACTTTTGTATGGTGACATACAACAGATGCACATACATCAACACTTATGTATGGAGATATAGAACAGATGTACACACATCAACACTTATGTCTGGAGATATAGAACAAATGTACAGACATCAACACATAAGTATGGAGACATACAACAGATGCACATACATCAACACTTATGTATGGAGATATAGAACAGATGTACAGACATCAACACTTATGTCTGGAGATACAGAACAAATGTTACAGATGTACAGACATCATTACTTATGTATGGAGACATACAACAGATGCACATACATCAACACTTATGTATGGAGATATAGAACAGATGTACAGACATCAACACTTATGTCTGGAGATATAGAACAAATGTACAGACATCAACACATAAGTATGGAGACATACAACAGATGCACATACATCAACACTTATGTCTCGAGACATACAACAGATGTACATACATCAACACTTATGTCTGGAGACATAGAACAGATGTACAGACATTACCACCTATGTGAGGAGATAAAGAACAAATGTCAGACATCAAGTGGTCATTTGTGACAATTATCAGGGAGAGTGGGTATCTATCTAAAGCCCTCTAGATGTACATCTATGTATCAGGTCATCTGTGGCAATTATCAGGCAGTGGGTATCTCTCTAAAGCCCTCTAGATGTACATCTATGTATCAGGTTATCTGTGACAATAATCGGGAGGGGACAAGAAGATCTTCCACCCCCCCCTTTCCCCCTCTTCTCCGCAAGCCATCGACAATATGTTCCGTTACGAAAACTGCATGCAGTCAGAATCTGCTATTCTCATTTCATCACATTTCGGGTACTCCGACCACTAAATCACTCCCAGCGCGTGTGAGCGGGTGCACGTACAATCCCCGGGGCATGGCCTAGGTATTCTTCTCTGTTAAGCGCCAGCTCGTGTTGTTTACAGACAGGCGGCACAAAAAGCGGGCTTCTGTAAATCTCTAGAGCCTGTAAAACAGCGCCCGTTTCAGGAACTGTTGATACTTGTGTGTCTTGTGTCCTGATTCATGACATCCAGCTCCTATCTTCTTCAACATGTGATCCGTGGACCAGGTAATTTTCTGGTGGAACAAAAAAACAAAAAAAAATGTAATCATCTTCTTCTTGCTACCGTTCGCTAGCCGTAAACTCCAGCAGACAGTTCTTGTAAGTCCATTTCTGCACCTTGGTCTCGTTTTAGAACGTGAGTTTCAAGTGCATATCCGTTTTACAGATCTGGCATTTTAAATACAGACTGCTAGTTCCTGGCTTCTCAAGAAGATATACTTCGACATCACAGGAAACACTTTATAATTAGTCGCCTTGGACACCATGACTGTTAGGGGGTTAGTGGGTTTATTCTCCCCCCCCCCCCCACCCCATCATGGGGCCCTGGAACCCAAACCGGAAAGTGTTCCCCCAATCAAAAGAGGGATCAATGCAAACCAAACGGAGAAATGGAACTGGTGTTATTGCAGGGCTTCATATCTCAAAACGAGGCTTTACAGTGGACACTTGCTGCAATGTATCCACTGCTAACTATGGAAATACTGCGTGCCAAAGTCCTCATCTCTTCTTCGGTGCGACTCTCGTACCACTGTCTGAAAACCACGAAATGATTTCCTAACCGCTAAACCACAGAAACGAAGGGCTACGATACCGATTCTAAAAAGTAACGGTGAGAGGATCGACTTCACTGCACCACGTTTTATCCCATATGGCTCGTTCTCTCTCCGCAGAACAGCTAGCTGCCTGCTGACACCGTCGCACAGAGCACGACCTCCGTTGCTCCGGCGACGATCCCCTGGAATCTCCGTAAAAACTGCACTCGTGAACTGAAGGGTATCGCCGTGAAACGAACCCACGACATTCAGAGTGCGAGGCAAACGGCTTGACCACTTCACCATGGAGACTCCTGATTCTCAAAAATCAATCAAGCAATCAAACAAGGAAACAGCTGACAATGAGAAGACTTTTGGGAAGTCTCCAACTTGGCGTTGAGGGAAAAGTATCAAGACGCACGTACCTTTCGCCCTTTACGCTTACGATGAGGAGTTGGGATAATATGGTTGCGTCACATGTGACCTATCAATGAAACTGATCTCCGAGAAACAAACGTTGACCTTCTATAAACAATGGGCGATACCAGGGGATTTACAATCAGATGGGCCACCTATTGGTTACCTTGTTTCTGGGCGAAGGCAAGGACAATACTGGCTTGTTTCAAGGGTTGCCGAGAGGCTGGGCATGATTAGGTAATCTCCACTCTTACACATACATTAGTAATAACGGAATCTTCTCTCACTCGTACATACTTACATACGTAATAACGTTATCTTCTCTCACTCATACATACATACATACATACATACATACATACATACATACATACATACATACATACATACATACATACATATGTAACAACGTACTCTCTTCTCTCATTCATTCATACATAAGTAATAACCTATGCTCTTTCTCTCTCTCTCTCTCTCTCTCTCTCTCTCTCGTCTCACTCATATACACTAAGTAATAAAGTACCCTCTCTCTCTTTATTTTTCTCTTCTTTCATACATACATAAGTAATAACTTACTCATCTTCTCTCACTCATACATACATATAACTTGATGTTTGCTTGCACACTCTGTTTACAGTCCTGGCTTATCTGGACACCGCGGCTACTCACGAATACATGTATGTTAAGGGTCCGTGATATCAACGAACTTCCCCTCTCCAATTATTAAAAAAAAATCTCCGTGTGGGTTCCGGGGCCCTATTAAAGGGAAAACAAGAATAGACCCACTGCCCACCCAAAAGCATGTCGGAAGAGCCGACTAACTGTGAGCTTTCTTCGAAGTCGGAATGCATCTGCCTGAGAGGCAAGGAACCAGCAGCCTGCGTACAAATGAGTCAGATCTGTAAAACGGATGAACACGCAACACTCAGGTTCTGGAGCAGGACTGGAGTCCAGAAGTAGACGAACAACCAGAACTTTCTACCGGAGTTTACAGCTGGTGAACGTGAAGAATGAAGAAGAGTTATAAAACCTAAATGCAATCATTTCTGACCTGACATACGTCACACCACAGACTTCATATAGGCCCATGACCTGACATACGACACACCACAGACTTCATAGAGGCTCCTGGCCTGACATACGTCACACCACAGACTTCATAGAGTCACCTGGCCTGACATACGTCACACCACAGACTTCATAGAGGCCCTGGTCTGACATACGTCACACCCCAGACTTCATAGTCACCTGGCCTGACATACGTCACACCACAGACTTCATAGAGTCACCTGGCCTGACATACGTCACACCACAGACTTTATAGAGGCCCCTGGCCTGACATACGTCACAACACAGACTTAATAGAATCACCTGGCCTGACATACGTCACACAACAGACTTCCTAGAGGCCCCTGACCTGACATACGTCACACCACAGACTTCATAGAGTCACCTGGCCTGACATACGTCACACAGCAGACTTTATAGAGGCCCCTATTTTGAGGTTTTGAACAATGGATCAACATCACGGCACAATGGTAGTAACCCATAAGTGCTCCGTTCTTCTCCTAACTCAAGTCTGAGTCCGAAGAAGCTAAGCACAGTGCACAGGTTCTGTAGCACCGGTAAGGATCCTGAAATACTTTGGTAGATTTTAAAAATATAATAACTATATAATAATGCAGCTATCGCAAAAGAAGTCAGCAGACAGCTGCAGCACAGGATGACGAACCTGACCAGTGATCACCATAGATAAAGGTACAGTCAACTGCTTATCCTACCTGCAGAACCAAAGCTAGCATTTACTGGCTGTTTGGTGTGTAAATAAGACATTAACATGACCAGTGATCACCACAGATAAAGGTACAGTCAACTGCTTATTCAACCTGCAGAACCAAAGTTAGCATTTACTGGCTGTCTGGTGTGTAAATAAGACATTAACATGACCAGTGATCACCACAGATAAAGGTACAGTCAACTGCTTATCCTACCTGCAGAACCAAAGCTAGCATTTACTGGCTGTTTGGTGTGTAAATAAGACATTAACATGACCATTGATCACCACAGATAAAGGTACAGTCAACTGCTTATTCAACCTGCAGAACCAAAGTTAGCATTTACTGGCTGTCTGGTGTGTAAATAAGACATTAACATGCCCAGTGATCACCACAGATAATGGTACAGTCAACTGCTTATTTAACCCGCAGAACCAAAGCTAGCATTTACTGACTGTTTGGTGTGTAAATACATTAACCCCTGCATGTGTAGATTTAGAACATATGTACAGCATCAACTTACTCGCACCAGGAGAAACGGCTAAAAAGCTTTCACATGCAATGCCTAAGAAGAATACTTAGCATTAAGTGGCAGGACAAGAACACAAATATTGAGGTAAAGGAAAGAGCAGGTATTACAACAGTCTCCTTATTGCCAGTCTAGCCCGTCTCTCTAGCGTAGTTGGCTAAACAGCATTGCGAGGTGAGCGGGTGACGAACTCCATGTGGTCCGGGTTCACTCCCGATGGTGGGCAGAAAAGCCACATTTCTCCCAGATTTACGGTATTTAAAATGGAATCAAGGCCGAAAGGTTGCGATATCCATAATACCGAGCCTAAGGGTTAACAACTCATGGCTTCTGAATATTAAAACAAACAAACAGTGCCAGTCTAAGAAGGCTCAGTGGCTAGGTCACACCTGGAGAATGCAGGATGGAGTCCCTAAGGACATCTTTTATGGTGAAATAAAGACTGGTAGAAGATGTCGAGGCCGATCTCTACTAACACATAAAGATGTGTGCAAGCGGGACATGAATGATATAGGTAGTGAGGTGGAATCGTGGGAACAAAATGCCATGGACCATGTTGTGTACAGTGGATAGACCAGGAAAGGAATGAGAATCAAGGAAGAAATGACTGCAGAAGGGATGAGAGCTGAGCGTCTGAAAAGAAACAGATGAAACACAAAGCGCTGAAAACAGCGATCTTTAAATCCCATACCATCATTAATTGTGGTAACACTTTTCTTAACGTGGGCGGGTCTTGCTAGTCACACTCGCCATCGCCATGGGCGGTGAGTCCCATGCCTCCACACAGCGTAATATAACACTATCGTCTGGAAAGATAGAAATGTGCCAGTCAATCATCACATGCATCAACACTTACTTATGTAAATATAGAACAGATGTTAGTTACTTGCGCATCTTTTACAGAACGTTGCAGAACCAACCCAAGCAATTTTTCGCTGTTGTGATTTTTAAAGGAAAATTATATGTTCAGTTGTTTGTTTAAACGGTCAACACTCGGAACCAACGCAAGACGTTCTGTTGACAAAACGCTCGCAGCTGGGATTGAACGCTTTCGCAACGCCTAAGACACAGACGGAACAGATGTTCAGACATCAACACTTGGTTAGGTAGATATATAAAGAACAAATGTTTGCAAATCATACTGAACATACATGTAAATACTGAACTCTTAAGTTCGGCAGTTAGATACTCTGCCCTGAATGGTCGGTGCTTCGAACCATTCGAAATGGTTGTAAGGCGGTCAAATGCCATATCGCTAGGACAGAACCGGGTATTTCAGAATTATGAAGCGCCTACGCTACAGACGCTAACATATAGATAAAAACCTGCACCTAATTTACACAAAAACAAGCAGGATCTCCCTACAACCGCGCCAGAGACACCATGACGGATTCGCGCCGAATTCACCAAAGCGAGGCCTACCCGTCCCTGGCCGTGCTGCTATTGGTACAGCTGAGCACGTGACCTGCAGGTTCTGATCTCTGCAGCGTTCACTTCATCATTCTTTCATTCCCTGGATATCTCACTCTTATCCTTGTTTCATCCATCGTTCACGCATGTGGACAAAGTAAACAGATAGATAACGTGTTTTTTCCTTCTTATTGTGTCCCGTTGTTGAGGACATCAGGACTTCGCTGTGTGAATGATACCCGTGCAGGAGGAGTTCATGAATATTTAACAGGTCTGATGATGAGAAGGTAAGCCTATCGCAGGTAGGAAAACATAGGGGTTGGATAGTTCTGGAGTTTGTTCAGCAAATCATCTAAACGAATGAGATGAGTGTCACATGTGGGGTGACTGACCCATGTGGAATGAGAGGCAGGCGTAGAATGACTGGCATGTGTGCAATGAATGACATATACTGAATTATGTATATGGCTACAGATAACCCTGGAAGGTCGAAGCTTCGGGTCCTGACACAGCCGGACCTTGGCTCCCAAGTTACCAGCCTTGGGTAGGTATCAGGTGCAGGCATGTGAGGTAAAGGCGGCCGGCGTGATGCTGACCACATCACCCACCAAGTGCTGATTGGTCAAATATAGGTCTAGCCCTAAATTCCACAAAAAGCATTAGGGCGTGGAAAAGGGTCATTACCTGTTACTTTACGACGCTGGTCACGAGCCACAGACGATACATGTTTACTGGTTTGAGTCCTGCCAAAGAGCTCCCATAGGAGTGAAGGTTAATTCGTAATATTTAAAAGTTAAAGTCCAGAAGATCGACTTTATTTCCCGGATTGTATCCCACATAGACGAAAACAAATCCCTAGGTGCCGGCCGAGAGCGTCGCACTTGTGAGCCGACAGATGCCGCCGGGAAACGAACCCACGACCTTCGTGACCACTTCGCTCTGGAAAAAATAACCTAATATTCTTGTTTTACAAAGCTGAAATTGATAATAAACAGATCTGGCGCGAAAGCAAGAAGGTGGCCGGGGAAGATGGACTCTCTGAGCCCAAGGACTTAGGGCCACATGGCTAGTTCTGCGGTACAGATTCCGGTTGGTGACGTCCTATTAGTCTTAAAAGCTGACACGCAAAGAGAGCTGTAGAAATTCACGACTTTAGGTGCTCTAGCATGGCAAGACGACAGGTCATAATTAGCCCGGGGAATGATGGCTGGCTAGCTGAGAAATCTCCAAAGTTGTCAATGGAAAAAGTCAATAAAATGAGAAACCCATTACAAATAATGATTGACATATATGAATACGCATGCATAGTAGGTGCGCCACGAAATGTGCAGCTAAGCATTTTAATATTTTCCCTTGACAAAGTAAAAAAAAAAAAAAAAAAAAAACACACAACCTTACTGAGGATTCGAACTTAGGTCACCCGCACGAGAGTCCAGTGTTCAAACAGTTCGGCCTGCTGCTCCCCGAACCCCCAAATATGGACTGAAGACATTAAAGCCACCCTACATCGACGCGGAATGAAAACAGCCAGTAGTATACAGAGAGCAAGGGATCGGAAACAGTACCTGCCCATTTAAGGCCAAACGACCAAAATAGAGGACATTGATGATGATAATGATGATGACGACCAGGAGGATGATGACGAGGAAAACAAAACCGGAATGTCTGGGGTTTTCACATGCTGGATTGCCATTAGTTTAACCACCCCCCCCCCCCCACTTTTCCTAAAAATTACCAACCAGACACCCCCCTCCCTCCTTTGTTCCCCCTGTTGTAAACTGCGACAAGAACATTCTGGTTGGTGGTAATCTCGGCACTTTAGTCCGGTTCCCGAATTTGAGTTTTGCATGCACATCCTTTGATAGATCTCGCTTGTCTGTATGCATACTGTTTGTTCAGGGTCAGCGCGGGTTAGTGCAGTCGATTGGAGACTCGCTTTTAAATCCAACCTCGACTTGCTGCAGCTCGCGGCCGGTGTTCGAAACCGGGCGGTTCCCGGGGTTCACTCAGCCTTTAGGTAATAGGTGCCAGAGTTAACACTCTGGGGTAAATGGAGGAACGTCGCTGTAGCTACGGAGTTGCGTGCGGACGGCGACACAGGCGGACAGTTTCTCATCAGCTGTCTGTACTAACGGCAGAGTACTTATGGTTTATAACCGTATACAATGATGCTGGTTCACACCTCCCGACTTAACCTTTATATACTGTTTGTTCCTCGTCTATCATACAGATGCACACTGACTCCGAAGAAAACTCCCCCTAAAGAAAGTCGCCTTTAAGAACACGTTTGTTATGGGGGCAGTGGGCTGACTCTCTATGGCTTTGAGGCTAGTAGAATCGTTTCACAATCCAATCCGGCTATCCTCCGACTAACGGTCGGTAAACATGGCGGCCGTAAAATATCCGCTCGAGCCGCAGTAACGTATCAATTGCGCACTTCCGGCTACTTAATTTGCGGTTTTCCGGTGACTATTGCCACCGCCGCGTGGCCCCCACGCTGCTCACGCGGCGTGGATTGAGGCTAAACTAGAGGACTAGGACTTACGAGCAAAGCTGCAGGAGATGACTCCTAGCCGGGGGTCACGTGGCGGTAGCTGGCGGAAAACAGCAAATTAAGTAGCCGGAAGTGCGCAAATGACACGTGACTGCGGCTCGAGCGGATATTTTGCGGCCGCCATCTGTACCGACCGTTAGTCAGAGGATAGCCTCCAATCCTTGATGTACCAGGGTTCGACGGGCGGTTAACATCAAAATATATTCGTACTTCAGAGCGAGGTACGAGAGTCACACCGCAGAAGAGAGTGGGAGGCCTCACTCCCTTGTATTCCTTAAAGATAGCAGACAATGTACGGCAGCTAAATCTCTGTGTGGGTTGCGGGGTCCTATTATGGAGAAATAGTGAAATAGAGAGAGAGAGAGAGAGAGAGAGACAGAGAGGGAGAGAGAGAGACAGAGAGGGAGAGAGAGAGACAGAGAGAGAGAGAGGGAGAGAGACAGAGAGGGAGAGAGAGAGACAGAGGGAGGGAGAGAACGAAGGAACGAACTTTAGGTCACAAATGAGGCAAACAGGCCAGTCTTACATTCGGCCCTTCCAAACATCAGTCTTTCACACAGCAGATGTATTTTATCAATAAGCATGTTACTATTAAATTGTGAATATTAAGAAAAAACACAAAAGCATGGGTGGTAAAATGCATGCACACACTAGCACACACATACACACGCGCCCACCCACTCACTTAAACACACACATACATACACACACACACCACATACATACATAAATACATACATACATACATACATACATACATACATACATACATACATACATACATACATACATACATACATACATACATATATACACATACACACAGACACACCTAGAGAAACAAACGGAGACACACACACACAACCAAACAAACATACGCGCAAAGACACAGACGTAGATACACACACAAACAAACACATACGCAGGCACATATAAACGCATATGCAGACACACCCAGAGACAATATACACGGAGATACACATTTACACAGACTCACGCAGACACACATGCTCATACAAAGACACCCACAAACACAACAAAAACATACAGATACGCAGGCACACACAGAGCCACATACATGTAGAACACACAGACACGCACACACACATGCAGACACATTAACACAGATTCACATGCAGACACATACACACAGTCTTGCACGCAGACACACACGCACAAACACACAGAGAAACACATATGCAGACACACACAGACACATATGCACACGTAAACACACACATACATACACACAGATAAACACATACAGACGAAATATTGTCACTAAATTGAGCGTGGCATCTGTGTCCACCCAGACTTAAATAGGTAGCATTAACTTGTACAGAGAAGTAAATGTAGCCAGTGTAACAGCTACCACATCACCCATCCAGAACCAGTACTACTGCAACCACTACCACCACCACAACAACAAAAACTGTCACTACAGTCTGTGTAGGTCAGTGTAGAAAAGAGGAGTTAGCGCCGCATGCTGTCGCCACGGACTATTTAGTTTAATGTGTACACACAAACACACATCCATACACGCAGGCACACACACACACACAGACACGCCCACACAGAGAAACCTTGACACACAAACCCAGAGACACACGCAGACACACACAACCCGATACAAACACTCAAACATACAATACACAAACACGCCTACACATACATACAACACATGTACTTGTCACAACCCCCCCCCCCCCCCCCCACGTTTACTAAGTGGCAGAAGTCTTCTTTGATGGCCATAGAGATGCTTTTTGTCGATATGTTTTCTAACTGAAACCACGCACAAAGCGCGATTTTTAAGGTAAGTTGTTAAAGATTATATTTGGCGCCACCATCCCAAACTGTGGAGCAATAGTCGACATGTGTTACGATGTAGGACGCGTCAAATATTTGTAAACATATCTTCATCCAGGAAGAGCTGAATTTAGGGAAGCTAATAAACTTGTGCAATTTTCTTAGTTATGACAACAAACACGAGAATTTTAAGTTAAATGATCGTCAATAGTAAGGCCTAACGTTCTGTTACATTAACAATAGGTAATTGATCTAGGTAAAGCTTAAGAGACAGACAGAGAGAGAGAGAAAGAGAGAAGTGTTAAGCTGTGTTACAAAAGCACGACAGAGCAACCAAGAGAGCTACACAAACACCAGCTGTCTACACATCAAGCCCGGCGCCTCATCGCTCGACTGCCCCTACACCTCCTCCTCGACATACGACACATGCGATTTATGACCATCCGCACTTACGAGTGAGAGAAACCAAATAACAGTAAATTAAAAAAAAGACAACTACACGATTATGGTCAGAAAGTTCCCGGAAGTGACGCAGTGTTGCGGGGACATATTATCCCCGTGTGGGTTCCTGGGAACCGTTGTAAAAAAAAATAGAATATAGATCGATTGCCTCCGCAACAAGCATGTCGTAAAAGTCGACCAATTCTTTCGCGGTCATAGTGCATCTGCCTGAAAGGTAAAAAGCCAACAATCAACATATAAATAAGTCAGATATGTAAAA
>CAJHNH020000192.1:200000-257500 GCA_905116865.2 Candidula unifasciata | reverse complement strand
TAAATTCCTATTAGCACCTGGGAGTGTGGAAATTCTGATACTCAAGTATCAGAGAAAACAGACAGAACTGTCTCGCTGTATGTAGCCGTGTTTCTGTGATGGCACAACCCATGGGCGAAAGAAGAAAGCTGAGGTCAAAGACACAATTTGCAGCTCATGAAGTGTTCTTCTTCGCTCACTCTTAAAAAGGAGACTGCCCGTTGCAGTGTGGTTTACAGCTAGATTGCAATTTCACCGCTTTTAGACCCAACATATATGATTTTACCAAACTCACAATCACAATGGGGCCCTGGAAGCCACAGGGACAGTTTTGCTTTCAAAGACACTATAAATAAGACGAAGCCAGATTTCTTAAGAATGTTCTGACCAATAGATAATGAAAAGAACTTGAATGTATTACATGTTGGGTGGGGTTCACACAAGTGCTAACCACACATAACAGACTGGGTGGGGTTCACACAAGTGCTAACCACACATAATACGCTTGGTGGGGTTCACACAAGTGCTAACCACACATAATACGCTGGGTGGGGTTTACACGAGTGCTAACCACACATAACAAGCTGGGTGGGGTTCACACAAGTGCTAACCACACACAACACGCTGGGTGGCACTGAAACAATTAAGGAGACGCAGAATGGAAAAGAGACGCCCCCTCCCCCTTTCCCCCGTCAAAATGGGGATCCGAAATCAACATTTCCCGTCTTCGGTTTGGAGATCGCTCCTGCTGATTACAGACGGGAACAAGAAGAACTGCTACTTCTGCACCACTCCGCCTCTGATTCGTTATTATACTCCCGTAAACACCCGTCTCTGTAGATCAGCGAATATCTTACCTGGGAGCATCTTGCTACGTCTTCATCACCTGGGCGACGCTGCACTTGTCTTTGAATATCTCATAATTTGGGTGCGGGCCAGCAGTCCATGGACTCTCTTGTATACAGCTGCTGTCTGCTAAAGCTTGCGTGTGTTTGTATGTCTACAGGCGCAGGCCAATTCTCCAGAATCGTTCTTCTTCTGTCTTTTGCCTCCCATTAGAGCTCATGCTCTCAACCAACTCACAACAAGTTGGTCATGCGAGGCGCTGTCGCTATTCAGAGGTGACAGGTTCGAGTCCAGGCATGGTATGGTGTAACTAATGCTTTTGATTTGTATGTTGTCTAATTAAAAAAGACCTACTTTCGCGCATGCGGGCGTATTGCGCATATAATAGTAGACCAGTCGACAACAGGCTGGGTGATGTTGTCGCCTTTACATCCTATGACTTTACCCGGGACCCATTTAGAGCTGGGTCGACCAACGCCTCCTTAAAGATAAAATAAAAGCTGGAGGAGGTCGTGGGTCGACATGAAAGCCAAGGTCGTTTTTTAAGGAAATGTGAAACCGCGACATTCAGATCCGCAGGCAAGCGCTTAGACGCTACACCGCAGCCTCTCCTGTGTTGTCTTATGTGTCCTATATCTATACTTCTGAGTGCCGATCAATACATGTCAATTCGTTTCTTATATGTAATGCTTCTAAGGTCCCAAGCGTTAACATCTGTTTATTTTCTGTATAAAACTCGCATCGCCCCATTTGTGGAATTATTACTGCCTGACTGGACTGTATAACCAGTCTTGAGATAAACCAGCTTAGGTTAGCTTCTTTGATCAGCCAATCTCTCCACCATAGAGTTACTTATTCGGCGACCCGTGAAATTATTTATACACTTTTAAATATTTAAATTTGTTTGATGGTTTGACAGATGTTTCCTGTTGTCCTAAATCATGTGGTGGGAAATAAAGAGGAAAAAAAATAGAGGGGGGGGGGGGGACACGGTAGTCTAGCGGCTACTTACTCGCCTGCGGATCGGAAGGTCGCGTGTTCGAGTCCTGGTGGTACCGGATTAGACCCAAAAAGACCTTGGATCTTCGTTAGACCCAGCCTTGAGTGGGTACCTGGCACAGTCCTGGAAATTAAAGGCAACCGGTGTGATGCTGACCACATCATCCACCCAATGCCAGTTGGTCTACAAAATTTACACCTAGTCCTATACTGCCCAATACGCATGAAGAGGTCCTATATCAGGGCGGGGAAGGTCCAGATCACTAAATCATGTGGCCTAGCCCTAGCAATACAACCGTAAATAAATGTACAACCAAAGGGGACTGAATTTTCAGTTAATAATCGTGCCAAAGTCTGTAGATTAAGCGTTGCGAACGCGCTTCGTAATGTCAGGGTGCCAGGTTCGATCCCAGCTGCAGGCCTTGCGCCTAGCGTTGGTTCCGAGAGTGGTAGCGAGAAGCCGACAGCCCAGAAAGCCGTGGCAAACTACTAAACGTTAATCTGCCTAGAAAAACCACAAAAGATCCCCCCCCCCTCAAAACAAATGCTGGGGTTGGTTCTGCAACGTCAAGTAAAGGATAAGCAACTAACTTCTTTCAAACTCGTTCATTGCCGGCCAGTAATGTTCTCAATACTCAAATTGTCTTTGACAGGAAGGAAAACACAGTTCCCCACCCGTTCCATACATTCTAGTTAATTCCATCTCCCAACCCCATCCCCCAACGTGTCACACACCCCGCCCCCTTGCACCTGTACGACATAAATTAGAAACATGTCCTCCACTTATGTGGATAGGGTGGCCGAGTAACACAGCGGCTAGACGTCCCCCTGCTGACCTGAAGGGTTAAAGCTCTAATCCGCATCAAAACAAATACATAAATTACCTTCAGATGCCATCATGACGCAGCCTAAAATGGGTGGGTACCAGATTATTTCTTGAGAATTAAAGGCGGCCGGCGTGATGCTGACCACATCACCCATTGAGCGCCGACTAGTCTATAATAATACGAGTCTAGCATCATATGGCTGATTCCGGAAAGTAAAGGCGGCCGGTGTGATGCTGATCACATCACCCACTTTGTGCCGATTAGTGTATAAAAATATAGGTCTAGCCCTTTATGCCTAAAGGCGTCGAAAAGGGACCTTTACATTAAAAAAAAAAATCATATAGCCGAAGTGTTAATGGCGCGTGACAGAAAAGGACCTGCAGTTTATACTTGATGTCCTCGATATTCGACAATCGTTGTTTTGGATTTTCCATGCCGGAGAACTACTAAACAGATAACTTAGAAACTACGAACAGTCATTAACTGCTGCCTGTATAGAAGATAAGGAGCTGAAGGGTAAGATGGCATCCCTTACGTTGAGTTTTGGGAGAGAACAAAAAAGTGCAAGTAAATCAAGAGATGAAGACAAGACGCGGGTGTTGGATAAGTACACCCGTTAAGAAAATCTGCGAACGATATAACTAGAACGTCTTTTCACTGTAACCCACAGGGACGTAGAAATAAAGGCAGGGAAACCCCCCCCCCCCCCCCCCCCAAAGAGAAGGGGCTTAAAGAATGAAGTTACAAAAAAAAAGGAAGACACGGGGGTAAGCTGCATGCGATAGTAGAGGATAGCAAGGTTTGGTGTCAGTTGGTTGAGGACATCAGCTCCTTTGCGATAAAGGCAATGGTGGTGGCTGCTGTTTAGGTTCACTGGCGGTAAACGCTGGCGGAAAGATCTAGTTGTTAGCCCATTTCTGAACGAGGAGAAGAAGAAGAAGAAAAAGAAGCAGAAGAAGAAGAAGACGAAGAAGCAGCAGCAGAAGAAGAAAAGGAAAAAGAAGAAGAAGACAAAGAAGCAGCAGCAGAAGAAGAAGAAATAATCTTGCAACTGTCGCACTTTGGTACCATTATTTCGCCTACAAGTGTCGCCGCCCCTACACCCGGCTGTTATCACTCCGTTATAATCCCATGTTGCATTACAAGCCAAAGGACGTATTTTTATCTCTGGGGGATTTCCCCCCGCTTCTGACGTCGACAAACGAGGACAGCAACAGACGGAACAAGCAAACAAACACAACCCAGCTATCAAGCCACTGTATCAGATCGACCGTAAATCTATAAGGCAAAGCAAGATATGCCTACACACAAACATATAACATCGCCTTGGGAAGAAGGCGGAGAAAAGAAAAGGTGCACAAGAGCGACACAGGTTTACACAACACCAGCGGCTCTCAAGCCATTTCTATAAGAGGGCTATTAACACAGGAACTTCGTTGCCTTGTTTTGCGGGGGAAAAAGGGGCGGGGGGGGGGGGTCGGGGTCACGTTCAACCAGCATCCCCGAAGGGGGAGCTTTTGGTTATAACTGTGATTTAGATTAGTTCTGCCATTTAAAATGATTCCTGTAGTGGTGATGCGACCAAAGCAGACAGACCCAAATACTGGTCCGACCGAAGACGAAGTCGTTTACCACCCAGCCAGTGGGCAACCGGGTCGCCGAAGAAAACAGAAACTGACTTAACTGCCGATTTTACTACCAGTCTTAAGGCATTGCAGGGTGGAACAGAAAAGAAAAAGGAAGAAAAAAGGGGCCTGGGGGGGGGGGGGGGTGATCCTGAGGATGCAGGGCTGAATGGCTAGTTCAGTCACAAGTGTTCATAAATAAATGGTGCTGTGGTAATATAATGACTGTATCTACCAACCCGCGACCCTTGAAAAGATTATTCTTTTTCTTGTTAGCGTTTATGGGTTGTAAACTCCGGCTGTTCGGCCACCCCTGCACTCTGGTCCTGATCCAGAACCTGAATGTTTAAAGATACAGATTGTAGGCGGTCAGCTGATTCCTGGCCTCTCAGACACAAGCACTCCGACTGTGAAGGGGAACACCGCAAATTAGTCGCCTGTTACGAGACAGTGGGTCTAAGCTTTGCTCTCTAATATGGAGACCCGGAACCTACACGGGGAAGTATTCAGGTTTAAAGACGAAAGAACAGGCTTCAATAATGGGCTTTATCCCATACGGCTAGGTTTGAACAGAAGAGCTTAACATTTGCAGAAAGTACAGTAAGTAAAGGTCCATTTTCCACGCCTTTAGGCGCATAGGGCATGTAGGGCTAGACCTATATTTTTATAGACCTATCGGCACAAGACGGGTGAGGTGGTCAGCATCACGCCGGCCGCCTTTACGTCCTGGGACTGCACCTGGTATTCACTCAGGGCTGGGTTGACTTGAGAGTCTAGGTCATTTTTGAAAAATGTCCGGGTCCGCCAAGCGAACCCACGACCTTCCGATCAGCACGCGAGCATTTAGCCGCTACGCCACGGCGACTCCTCATCTGCAGAAAGCGTTTTTTTTTTTTAAATATCCAGAAGCCATAAGTTATTAACCCATAGGCTCGGTATTATGGATATCGCAGCAAAATGTGGCTTTTCTGCCTACCCCCGGGCGTGAACCCGGACCACAAGGAGTTCGTCACAGGGTCACCGCGCAGTCCGGTTTAGCCAATTACGCTAGCGAGCCGGGCATAAAGCGCAATATAAACAAGGACCTCCGCGGACGATTCCCAGGGATCTCAATGAAAACAGCACCTAGGAACCGATTGGCGCTATTTTGTCTAACGAACCTATGTATGACCTTCAGAGCTCGAGGAAATCGGCTTAACTACTTAGCCATCTTTGCCCTCTCTATTGGATTGCAAATAGACAGTACTGAAATGTTATGTGAGACCTGCCATGTGCGGCTTTGTGGCTGAGAGGTTAGTAAAATCGTTTCACAAGGCAAGCATCAACGTTTACCAGGGCACCATTCACACGGCATGGTTTACAAAAAGACCGCTCTGGTGGCTTTTTAGATAGTAGTAGTACAAGAGTCACACCATGGGAAGAATTGGGACCTACGCAAGAGCGTAGGTTTCACCGTGGAAGAAATTGAGGCCTGAGTGTGGAAGAGATTGAGGCATTACCCTGGAAGAGATTGGGGCCTCACTGCATTATTCACACAGTCAGCTGTAAATAAACTATAGCTAACGGCCATCGTGGAGATGGCACATGTTTTTGTATAAGAAAACACTTAAGAAAATAGCAATTGGCCGTCTAAACTCTAAACGGGAAGAAAGCATTCAAAGATCGTACTTAACTTTCATCATCTGGATCTGCATATACGAGCAGACCAACTGGCAGGCAGTGCACCATCGCACGTGGGAAGAAGCAAGAACAGAGCAGATATCATCAACGCTGTACGGAATGGACTAGTGGACAATAACGAATTTCTTGACACTAACACGATTGCGTGACATGGAAGTAAAGCATAGTAAAGCAGCACGTCTGTGCTGCCTTCGAGGCTGCGATAGAAGACGTTATAAGTATTCATGAAAAAAATCAGCAGAGGTACTTTAGAGTGGTTGCTGCATTTGAGAACTCAGCCGACACGGGGAATGCTCACTGCACAGTGATGTCGATTGTGACGAGGTAACATAACATGTTTTTGTATTCCCGATGTAAGAATCAGTGAATGCATCACGAACTGACACCACTGAATTAGGAACATTCCCACACGTACTCCGTCTCCTTCCTTCCCCAGTAAGCAGCCAACGAAGAGTCGACATACAAATAGTAACAGGTAGTCAGCCTTCTTTGGTTATCTGCTGGTGTGTTGGGAAACGAGTAGTGTACTGATATATGACAAGCTTTGGGAGCAAGTGAACAGTACATAGCCAAACATAGATCATTTCGATCTGATGAGAACGGCGCTTCTGGGATTTACCAGGGGATCTGGCTGACACTCAAGGAAGAGGCGAGACGTATTTACAATTAGACAGTTACTGGTGCCACCGAAATTTAAACTTAGCTTGCTGCTGAAGATGATGGCGCAGCGCTTACGGGATTGTCCCGCGTGGTATGATGTCGACTCTTAATTCAACATCCAGTGAATCAGTCTTTCAGAGTATGGATTCTCTATCTGTTCTATGGTACTATCCACATAATTCCAGAGAGCCTTCCCCATGTCGGCTTTATCACAGAGTAGCTCGCCCTCCAGAATAACGGCAGCAGCAAATCTATCAGCGTGCTCCTGACCTCGTACATCCGAATTTCCTGGACAGAAAATCCATGATCTGAGTCTTATCAAGTGATGCCATCCACTTTGAGCGAAGGATGCCAATTCCAGTTGAGTCCGTTACAATTACATCTCAGGCGTGGTACTGCCAAAGGCTTGGGACTCACTGTAAAAGCAACAAAGAATCCCATCCTTACCTGCCAAAACGTAATTTCGCTTACAGCATCTTCATCTCCCCTCCTTCTTACAACCTTGCTCTACATCGCCCAACTCCATCCACACGCTCATATGTATGTTAATCTTCTCCTGCTTGTATATACATTTTCCTCTACGATTTCTGAATTTCAGGTGCTAATTACAGAACCCCCAGAACCTTCGTCTTCTCAGACGGGACACGTTATTTTTGATAATTAACGAGGATCCTGGGATTAGAAACTTCAAACGGTTGTAAACCGTGCAGACAATTTGTCCCATTCTCCAAGTGGATTAAATCGGCATTGTTTTATTACATCTGTTAACGCTGGAGTGGTCTTGTGTGAAGATGACCATGCACCAGAGAAGGTAAGTGCCAATACTCGAAACTCTATTGACAAACAACAGAAAATAGAAATTTACAACTGCAGGTGCTGTTACCCAGTGTTAATGAGTTGTCTGCTCTTGGAAGACCAATGATTTCTATTATACAGTAAAACACCGATAACATAAACTTGCTTAAAATAAACACTCCGTTTATAGGACACAAATCTGGGATTTATTATTCGTCTTCTCTTCTTTTCTCCTATTGCTTACGCCGCAAAGCGTCACAGAGAGGTGTTATACGCGGTTACCTGTCTTTTGCTTGTTGTGTAGATTGTGCTAATGTTGTACTGAGTTTCTGAAGTTTCAATTTTACTCCCTCCATTCATATCTTCTTGCTCTGCCTCTGGCCTTGTAGCCAGCTGATCTCATATAGTACGCTCTAGATGCTGGCTGATTTTGTTCCATTCTGACCAGATTCTATTCACAGCATAACTATTTGTCCGCTGTTAGCATGAATTTGTCAAAACAAACACTTGATTTTTCAGTTCCTTGGAAATCTGTCGTTATTTTGATGTAGTAACCATTGGAGAACGCTTCGTAATGCCGTGATGCCGGGCTCGATCTCAGCTTCGGGCTATGCGCCTTGCCTTGGTTTCGACAGTGGTATCAAAGAAACCGATCGTCCAGAAAGCAATGGCAAACTACTGGACGTAAATTTGCCTAGAAAAACCACACAACAGCCAGGGGCTGTTGGGGTTGGTTCTGCAACATCCTGTAAAAGGTAAACAACTAACCAACCACTGGAGACCATTGTTGCCATAGCATGTATTTGAAGGGCTTCTTCCTTGACGCTCAGCACTGAACCTATAAGCAATGTTCTCTCGTATCCCCCCAACTCGTTAGCTGTGTAATAGTAGTAGTAGTAGTAGTAGTAGTAGTAGTAGTAGTAGTAGTAGTAGTAGTAGTAGTAGTAGTAGTAGTAGTAGTAGTAGTAGTAGTAGTAGTAGTAGTAGTAGTAGTAGTAAAAAGGGAACCACTGTGGATAGTTGCTTACCTGCCACCCCGACGGTCCTAGGTTCGAATCCGCACCAATGCAGATTCCTTTTCATAACAGACTTAGGCACCCATCTCACCCAGCCTAACAAGGGTATCATGGGAAGTGAAAGAGTTTGGCCGGCCGGATGCTGTCCACAACAAATCACCCGCCGAAGAAAATATGGGTCTAGCGAGAGGAGAGGGGGGTAATTATAACAAGGACATGGTGTTATAGGAAGCCGCAGTGTTGTTGCGGCTAAATACTCGTCTGTGGATTCAAAAGTCGTGTGTTCGAATCTGACGGTGTCAGACATTTTTTTTTCTTCAAAAATGCCCTGCCCCCTAGGTCGACCCAGCCTTGAGTGGGTACGAGGCGAAGTCCTGGGAAGTAAAGGTAGCCACATCACCTAGCAGTGCCGACTGGTCTACAAAATATAATGGTAACACTATAGGCCCAATATGCCTGAAGGTGTGGAAAGAGGGTCCTCTAGTTTAGTTTACATGGAGGAATCAGATCGATGTGAAGTGACAGAAACAACAGGAGACTGAAGGGTACAGCAAAGAGATATTAGAAATAAGAGTTAAGAGACACAGACAAAGGGGGACAAATGAAGCGTCAGCAACACTACACAGAGCATCGAAGGCTACTCCTACTTACCACATCAGTCTATCGACTGGCGATCAGCCTACAAAAATAAACGTCTAGCTCCTTGGATCCCAGGTCGACTCCGCCTTAAGTGGGTACCAGATAAACCACATGGGAAGTAAAGACGGCTGGCATGATGCTGACCACATAACCCCATTTTTTAAAAATTATATAAATAAAGAGATACGGCTTAGTTAGGCCTCAAAGAGGTACATCAGTGACAGATCATAGAAATGGATGACGCTGGCAAGTCAAAAGCAGAAATCCGAGTGCAAAGGCAACGTAAAACAGCATTCACACAGAGGGCGAGTATCTTGGCCAGGAGAATGATTAGGATTGTAAAAATAAATGGACGAAAAAAAAAAAAAAAGCAGACAGACAAGACAGAGGACGAGGAGGAGGAAAGGGAAGACAATTTAAAAAATATATTTCCATGGTGATGATGTAAATGAAAGATATAATGAAGAAGAATAAAAAAGAACTGAAACAAATGCAAGCACCATAAGCAAACACGCGAGTCAGATACACATTCTCGAAAACTCAGATACACATTCTCGAAAACTCGCCAAATGACTCATTGTTAAAATCAGGATAATTTTTTTGGGAAAAAAGGGGGGGGGGGGAAGGAGTAAAAGTAAAGGACCTTTCTCCACGCCTTTAGGCGTATTGGGTTGATGTGTTCAGCATCACGCCGGCCAGCATTTACTCTCAAAATTGCATATGGTACCCACTCTTAGCTGAGTCTACATGGGAGCCAAAGCTATTTTTGACAAAATTACAATTCCGACAGGACCCGAACCTACGATCCGCAGGCAATCAGCCACTACTCCACAGCGTCTAGCCACTACACCATGGCGTCTAGCCGCTACACCATGGCGTCTCGCCGCTACGCCACGGCGACTCTCGGGAGAAACGAAGAGATAAAGTTTTTTTTTCAAAGCGTTGTGAATTAGGGCGTCCACATCCCGACCGAAATGCTCTTTTCTGACCTCGCTCTTTTCAAACAGTTTTATTCAATCATCTGGGGCTAAGTGCTTTCGATACATGGCGTCCGCCACCAGTTCGGGCTGTGATTTTTTTTACGGGGACTTCTAGTAATTACTCCCGGTCTCTGGGTAGTAAGATCGGACGCCCGTGTGTATTGTTGCGCATGTAAAAAAAATCCCTGGCAGTTTGACATCGAAAAGAGAAGCCTAACGGCGATGCCCGGGCAAAATTTGTAGTTAAAAATCTACCCAAAGTATTTCAGGATCCTCGCCGATGCTATGGAGTTCGTGCATTGCGTTGAGATTCTTCGGACTCAGGGTTCAATTAGAAGTGTAGATCGGAGCACTCATGGGTTGCTAACCTTGTGCCATAATGTTGATCCGATGTATAACCATAAACTATCGTTCATCTTTTAACGGCTAGCATGAGATATTACCAGGAGAGCCGACCGGTTAGTGACAATGGCAAACTAATTAACGTAAAATTGCCTAGTGTAATCACAAAGAGTGGGGTACGCTCTACAAAATGTAAAGGATACACGACTACCTTTCAGAGACAACCAAATAATAGTTGCATACGAATGAGCTCAGATTATCCCGACATTTAGAAATAATATTGTCAGTTTAATTGTAACGATTAAGGGGAATGATAACATATTCAGTTAAACTTTGTGTTAACACGAACTCGCTTAAAAATGAACACTCGGTCACCCCAAACACAATTCAGGACCCAGCAGTGATATATGATTCAAATTACATCGAAAAGTCCCCAGTTAGCAGGCATTTCTTTAACATGAAGTCTCTGATGAATGTTTTAACTACTGGATTTCGTATCAACGGGATTTCACTATTATCATATAAGAGAGTATGTAGTTTGCACTGAGATAAACTCAGATAGTTTCTGACTGTATGTATTGGGTTTGTGACATTACTTATTTATTCTCTGTAGAAAATAATAACTTATTATTTTTTTTTATTGCAGCTAATCAAACATATAAGAGAGAGAGAGAGAGAGAGAGAGAGAGAGAGAGAGAGAGAGAGAGAGAGAGAGAGAGAGAGAGAGAGAGTTAGAGAGGGAAAGAGAGACGGGGGGGGGGGGAGATAGAGAAATGACGAACACAGAAAATAGATATATCCTGCCAAGATAATTAATAGGGTGATGCCAACACGGGGCTGGATGCCATAGGTAAATAACCCCGCGAGTGTAAGAACATGTACACGACAGGAGTCGAGGCTCCGTTCTGTTCCCGCTGTGAGGAAGTTAGCAGTAGCAGAGCAAACAGGCGCTGAAACTAGGGGCTCAGTCATAGTGAGCTCTCGCCTCCCCCCAACAATCTGTAATGGGGGTTAAGTTCATATGATGTTTGTTTTAGTATCCAGAAGCCATGAGCTGTTAAACCTTAGGCTCGGTATTATGGATATCGTAAACTTTCGGCTTTGATTCCATATTTAATACCGTAAATCTGGGTGAAATGTGGCTTTTCTGCCCACCCCCGGGAATGAACCCGGATCACAAGGAGTTCGTCACCCGCTCACCGCGCAATCCGGTTTAGCCAACTACGCTAGAGAGACGGGCAAGTTCATATGAAAGTCGTCTGTGTCCCACCCTGTATAACTGAGTGCGCTGAACACGATCATGTTACAGTCATAAGATAAGTACTGCCTAATGAATAAGAAATGAACAAGAGTGTGTGCTCATCGTCCCCTGATGCAAGGGTAATATTTCTAATTGTTTAGAAAATCGCTGGCTTGATCCCCTATTCATCCAACGAAGCTCAATGAGCGGTGATTCCGTTTATTTAATTTAAACGCTGTCAACTAGTGAACATTCATTGATGAACAAAGGCAGCATACAGTAACAAATGCGTAACGAAGACAACAGTAACACACTGGGCACACATAATTAGGAAATGATATGAGTTCAGCAGATCTTTCATGGCCGGGTCAAGTGCTTATTGTTCCAACAGATAAAAGTATCCCAAACTTATGCAGGAAAGCATGCGAACTGTTTTCGAAGCATACGCTGGCTAGTGAAGCAATCTGTTGTGTCAACTGAGACAATACAAAGGGATATTTGTAGGAAACTGCAATGCAGTATCAGCAGGCGTAATCACAGTGGGATATAACAGCCTGGACATAACCAGCAACAAAATGAGGAACGCTTGCTGCAGCGAGTAACTACACTTCTTTGTTGCAGACGACATTCATTGCCTAGGTAACCAAAAGGATGCTGACCTGAATGATTATGGTGGCATTTTCTAACCAATCCATGGTGCGAATTTCATTAAAAAAGAATGCTAATACTGCTACTTTCTTTCATGCTTTTTAACAATGCAACTGAAATGAGCTTCCAATAAAAGTTTCTTATATTTGTAAAATATATAAGCATTACATGGAATAACAAGGCATATGGCATCTTTAGGAAAAAAAAAAAATAACACCCTCCCTTATTTTGGGAAAAATGTCTATATATTCAGGACAGTTGAATGATATTAGTTTATCCCACTCTACTCCAAGCATGTGCGCAGATGTAGGCATGTTCGAACACTTAACAAGAGGCCAACTAGGCACACAACACAGTGTAACCTCAATATCCCACAAGACCAGCTAGATACCCTAGGAACTAGATAGGTCAAGTAGACATTTCTAAACACCTTCAAGAAAACATCTCACACAGGGTCAAGAAAACATCTCACACAGGGTCAAGAAAACATCTCACACAGGGTCAGCTGGACATCCCACATGGTGTCAACTTGACATCCAACATAGTAACAGCTAAATATCCCATACAGTGTCAGCTAGATATCCCAAACAGTGTCAGCTAGATATCCCATACAGTGTCAGCTAGATATCCCATACAGTGTCAGCTAGATACTGCAAACATTGTGTCAGCTAGATATCCCAAACAGTGTCAGCTAGATATCCCATACAAAGTCAGCTAGATATCCCATACAGTGTCAGCTAGATACTGCAAACATTGTGTCAGCTAGATATCCCACATGGTGTCAGCTAGACATCCCATTCAGTGTCAGCTAGACATCCCATTCAGTGTCAGCTAGACATCCCATACAGTGTCAGCCAGACATCCAATACAGTGTCAGCCAGACATCCCACACAGTGTCAGGTAGGCACCACACACATTGTGTCAGCTAGATATCCTACACAGTGTTAGGTAGACATCCCACACTGTCAGGTAGGCACCACACACATTGTGTCAGCTAGATATCCTACACAGTGTCGGGTAGACATCCCAAACAGTGTCAGGTAGACACCGCACACATTATGTCAGCTAGATATCATACACAGTGTCAGCTAGATATCTTACAGTGTCAGCTAGATATCATACACAGTGTCAGCTAGACATCACATTCAGTGTCAGCTGTCAGCAGTGATATCACATCCTACACAGTGTCAGCCAGACATCCTATACAGTGTCAGCTAGATATCCTACACAGTGTCAGCCAGATATCCCACACAGTGTCAGCTAGACATCCCTTACAGCTAGACATCCCTTACAGTGTCAGCTAGATATCCCACACAGTGTCAGCTAGACATCTTACAGTGTCAGCTAGATATCATCCCACACAGTGTCAGCTAGACATCCCACAGTGTCAGCCTAGATATGGCACAGTGTCAGCTAGACATCCCACAGTGTCAGCTAGACATCCCACAGTGTCAGCTAGACATCCCACACAGTGTCAGCTAGACATCCCACACAGTGTCCAGCTAGACACATCATCTAGACACCCACAGTGTCAGCTAGATATCTTACAGTGTCAGCTAGACATCCCACACAGTGTCAGCTAGACATCCCACACAGTGTCAGCTAGACATCATACACAGTGTCAGCTAGACATCCCAAACAGTGTCAGCTAGATATCTGACACAGTGTCAGCTGTCAGCTAGAAACCAAATATGAGTTGGATTACAGTGTCAGAAGAGACAGATCAGACAGACACAGTGTAAATAGCTAGACATCAGATAGATACAGTGTCAGCTAGATATCCTACACAGATGTCAGCTAGATATCTTACAGTGTCAGCTAGATATCCTACACAGTGTCAGCTAGATATCTTACAGTGTCAGCTAGATATCCTACACAGTGTCAGCTAGACATCTTACAGTGTCAGCTAGATATCATACACAGTGTCAGCTAGACATCTTACAGTGTCAGCTAGATATCCTACACAGTGTCAGCTAGACATCTTACAGTGTCAGCTAGATATCATACACAGTGTCAGCTAGACATCTTACAGTGTCAGCTAGATATCCTATACAGTGTCAGCTAAAAATCCCACACAGTGTCAGGTCACAGTGTCAGCTAGATATCATACACAGTGTCAGCTAGACATCCCACACAGTATCAGCTAGACATGACATCCCACACAGTAGCTAGAATCCCAAACAGTGTCAGCTAGACATCTGACACAGTGTCAGCTAGACACCATTAGCCCACAGAAACCAAATATGAGTGTCAGCTAGACATCCCAGACAGTGTCAGATAGATAATAGACCCAGTGTCAGATAGACAGATAGCCAGATAGTGTCAGATAGTAGATAGACACCACACACATAGTAGATAGCTAGATAGATAGATAGACAGTGTTGATAGATAGATAGGCAGATAGATAGACAGTACAGTGTCAGGTCATTGTGTCAGCTAGATATCCTACACAGTGTCAGCTAGACATCCCACACAGTGTCAGCTAGGCACACCACACAGTGTCAGGTAGACATCCCACACAGTATCAGCTAGATATCCCATACAGTGTCAGCCAGACATCCCATACAGTGTCAGCTAGACATCCCATACAGTGTCAGCCAGACATCCCAAACAGTGTCAGCCAGACATCCTACACAGTCTCAGCTAAACATCCCACACAGTGTCAGGTAGACATCCCACATAGGTCAGTGTCAGCTAGATATCCTACACAGTCCGGGTAGACATCCCACACAGTGTCAGCCAGACATCCCATACAGTGTCAGCCAAACACTCAACACAGTGTCAGCCAGACATCCTATACAGTGTCAGCCAAACACTCCACACAGTGTCAGCCAGACATCCCATACAGTGTCAGCCAGACATCCTACACAGTGTCAGCTAGACATCCCACACAGTATCAGCTAGACATCCCACACAGTATCAGCTAGACATCCCACACAGTATCAGCTAGACATCCCACACAGTATCAGCTAGACATCCCACACAGTATCAGCTAGACATCCCACACAGTGTCAGCTAGACATCCCAAACAGTGTCAGCTAGACATGACATCCCACACAGTGTCAGCTAGACATCCCAAACAGTGTCAGCTAGACATCTGACAAAGTGTCAGCTAGACATTCCAGAGTTAGCCAGAAAACACAGAAACCAAATATGAGTGTGGATTAAAATTGACAGAAGACAGACAGACAGACAGACAGATAGATAGATAAATAGACAGACAGACAGATAGATAGATAGATAGATAGATAGATAGATAGATAGATAGATAGATAGATAGATAGATAGATAGATAGATAGATAGATAGATAGATAGATAGATATATAGATAGATAGATAGATAGATAGATACAGTGTCAGCTAATCTGGCAAAGTGTCAGCTAGACATCCCACACAGTATCAGCTAGACATCCCACACAGTATCAGCTAGGTATCCCACACAGTGTCAGTTAGACATCCCACACAGTGTCAGCTAGACATCCCACACAGTGTCAGCTAGACATCCCACACAGTGTCAGCTAGACATCCCAGACAGTGTCAGCTAGACATCCCACACAGTGTCAGGTAGACACCACACACATTGTGTCAGCTAGATATCCTACACAGTGTTGGGTAGACATCCCACACAGTGTCAGGTCATTGTGTCAGCTAGATATCCTACACAGTGTCGGGTAGACATCCCATTCAGTGTCAGCTAGACATCCCATACAGTGTCAACCAGACATCCTACACAGTGTCAGCCAGACATCCTACACAGTGTCAGCTAAACATCCTACACAGTGTCAGCCAGACATCCCAAACAGTGTCAGCTAGACATCCCTTACAGTGTCAGCTATACATCCCACAATGTCAGCTAGACATCCCACACAGTGTCAGCTAGACATCCCAAACAGTGTCAGCTAATCTGGCAAAGTGTCAGCTAGACATCCCACACAGTATCAGCTAGACATCCCACACAGTATCAGCTAGACATCCCACACAGTGTCAGCTAGACATCCCAAACAGTGTCAGCTAGACATCCCACACAGTATCAGCTAGACATCCCACAGTGTCAGCTTGACATCCCACACAGTATCAGCTAGACATCCCACACAGTATCAGCTAGACATCCCACACAGTGTCAGCTAGACATCCCACACAGTATCAGCTAGACATGACATCCTACACAGTGTCAGCTAGACATCCCAAACAGTGTCAGCTAGACATCTGACAAAGTGTCAGCTAGACATTCCAGAGTTAGCCAGAAAACACAGAAACCAAATATGAGTGTGGATTAAAATTGACAGAAGACAGATAGATAGATAGATAGATAGACAGACAGACAGACAGACAGACAGACAGACAGACAGACAGACAGACAGATAGATAGATAGATAGATAGATAGATAGATAGATAGATAGATAGATAGATAGATAGATAGATAGATAGATAGATAGATAGATAGATAGATAGATAGATAGATAGATAGATAGATAGATAGATAGAAAGATAGATCGATCGATAGACGGATGGATGGATAGATAGATAGATAGATAGATAGACAGATGGATGGATAGATAGATAGATAGATAGATAGATAGATAGATAGATAGATAGATAGATAGATAGATAGATAGATAGATAGATAGATAGATAGATAGATAGATAGATAGATAGATAGATAGATAGATAGATAGATGGATAGATAGATAGATATCTGTATCATCAACATGTCATTTGGAAATGTTGAACACAAGCACAAATATTTTGCAGAGGAAACACTGTATCGTCTATTTATTGGCAATGTCTGATGTTATCACAAAATTTGTTTAAAGATAAAGGTACGCCCATTTTGATAACATTGTAAATTTTGATATATCTGTTTCATTCTATAATACTGCACTTTGTGTCCATATTTTCTCAAAATACATATTTTTAGTTTTAGGCTGACCTTGGCTGTTGATAAGCTCTACTATCTTGCCCGTTGGAGGAAAAAACCTACACACAAATATGAAAGAGAGAGAGACTGGGGGAGAGAGAGAGAGAGAGAGAGAGAGAGAGAGAGAGCGCCGGGGACTGAGAGAGAGAGAGAGCGCAGGGGTGGGGGACGGAGGAGAGAGAGATTCCTACAGTGAATCCAATCAACAATTCTTACCTTTTGTAAACAAACAGCGAGCCTTCAATGTCAGTGAGACTCTGAAAAATACAATGTGCATGTATGAAAGGGACACAATCACACAAAAAATATTTGCAAACATTTGCTTAGGTTACCTGCCTCTGATAAGACAAGACAATTACCTGACACATAATTGATGACAATACTGCCTACAACTGGTTATAGGAAAAGTAATTGTAAGTTACGGTGGTTGTAAACCACCCAGAGAGTGCTAATTGTTCCAGAAATATATACCCCAAAAAGTTGCCATGAACAAGTCTGACCACCCCTAAGACTTTTAAGAGATATCCTGCATGTCAACCCAGCAAGTACTTCCCTTGTCCAACCTCTTGAGAGGCTATATGAGGGCAACTGTAACAGCTAGACCAAACATTGTCCCCCTGCAAACATGTATGAAGGCACCTGTCACAGCTAGACCAAACATTGTCCCCCTGCAATCCTGTATGAGGGCACCTGTAACAGCTAGACCAAACATTGTCCCCCTGCAGTCCTGTATGAGGGCAACTGTAACAGCCAGACCAAACATTGTCCCCCTGCAGTCCTGTATGAGGGCACCTGTAACAGCTAGACCAAACATTGTCCCCCTGCAGTCCTGTATGAAGGCACCTGTAACAGCTAGACCAAACATTGTCCCCCTGCAGTCCTGTATGAAGGCACCTGTAACAGCTAGACCAAACAGTGTCCCTCTCTGCAATCCTGTATGAGGGCAACTGTAACAGCTAGACCAAACAGTTTTTCCTGCAGTCTTGCATGAGGGCAACTGTAACAGCTAGACCAAACAGTTTTTCCTGCAGTCTTGCATGAGGGCATCTGTAACAGCTAGACCAAACAGTGCCCCCCTCTGCAATCCTGTATAAGGGTACCTGTAACAGTTAGACCAAACATTGTCCCCCTGCAGTCCTGTATAAGGGTACCTGTAACAGCTAGACCAAACATTGTACCCCTGCAGTCTTGTATAAGGGTACCTGTAACAGCTAGACCAAACATTGTACCCCTGCAGTCCCCCTTGTATGTAGGGGTACCTGTAACAGCTAGACCAAATCATTGTACCCCTGCAGTCTTGTATAAGGGTACCTGTAACAGCTAGATCAAATATTGTCCCCCTGCAGTCCTTATAAGGGTACCTGTAACAGCTAGACCAAACATTGTACCCCTGCAGTCTTGTATAAGGGTACCTGTAACAGCTAGATCAAATATTGTCCCCCTGCAGTCCTGTATGAGGGTACCTGTAACAGCTAGACCAAATATTGTCCCCCTGCAGTCCTGTATGAGGGCACCTGTAACAGCTAGACCAAATATTGTCCCCCTGCAGTCCTGTATGAGGGCAACTGTAACAGCTAGACCAAACAGTTTTTTCCTGCAGTCTTGCATGAGGGCACCTGTAGCTAGACCAAACAGTGTCCCCCTACAATCCTGTCTGAGTAAAAGTACAAAGGTTTAATAATGCTGAAACTACTGATTATAAATATATAATACCTCATGCTAGAGACAGTAGTGCTGTCAATTTTAAGACTGGAGTGAATAAAATACTTATTATGTGTCTGTTAACTACTTCATTATTTGTGGCTTATAGTTTATGAACATAGTTTAATAATTCCAACACTCCAGGGTTTGAAGTCAGCTGCAGGTCTCTGGCAGCAGAGATGACTGCTTCGGGTTGGCTTAAACAGTGGAATCTGAACACCATTTAAAAAACAAGTGACAAATTACATAATGTAAAATTGTCGAATCAAATGCCTGGGAATTGCTTACATCCTGTAACGGACAGACAACTCACTTTTTATAGAAACATCTAGGCTGCAAACCATGATCGGCTCTCAACAATGTCTATTTTCTGTTTGAATAGCCTGTAGTAATGTTTATCTTGTTATTCTAATCAAAAAGATTTTTGAATAACTGTGACACAGCTCTCCTGTTGACACTCTGGTCAGACAAATGGTATTACCTAGGTGAGCTCCTGCTCCTTTATTTAAAACCACATTCTGCAACGTCTAATTTTTGCTGACACGCAAACAAAGGTCCTCATATAGAAAATAAGGTGACTGTTCCATGCAGCACACTGTTCTGATCTTCCTTGCCAAATATAACTGCCAGTTTGTTCTGGAATCGTTTTTGGAGGGATGTCAACAATGAGTGACTATTTGTCTGCAAAGTCATTTGGTGTGGTGGATAAAACTGGTTTTTTTTTAACAGTCATTGTTAAAGGTTTAACAGTCTCCTTGTTAAAGGTTTAACAGTCTCATTGTTAAAGGTTTAACAGTCTCATTGTGAAAGGTTTAACAGTCTCATTGTGAAAGGTTTAACAGTCTCATTGTTAAAGGTTTAACAGTCTCATTGTGAAAGGTTTAACAGTCTCATTGTTAAAGGTTTAACAGTCTCATTGTGAAAGGTTTAACAGTCTCATTGTGAAAGGTTTAACAGTCTCATTGTGAAAGGTTTAACAGTCTCATTGTGAAAGGTTTAACAGTCTCATTGTTAAAGGTTTAACAGTCTCATTGTTAAAGGTTTAACAGTCATTGTTAAAGGTTTAACAGTCATTGTTAAAGGTTTAACAGTCATTGTTAAAGGTTTAATAGTCATTGTTAAAGGTTTAACAGTCTCATTGCTAAAGGTTTAAACAAATTAAAAAAGGGTTTGAGAGAATGTAGTCTGTCAAAACTTGCTTATATATAACCAGAAAACTTGTCTCTGGAACTATCGAGTAAAAGAGGAGAGTATAAAATCATTTCCAAAATTCAGTGACATTGTTTCTTCCTGCAAGCTTTTCCACTCAGCCTGGAACTTTGTCCTTTCTGCTTCTTGGAAACATATGTCCTCAACCATCTTACATCAAGTTGTCCTATCCTTTGCAATTGCATGTTGCTCACCCCATATCCTCAGCATCTTTTGAACTTCACTCTCTAGCTCCCGTCTCTCTCTCTCTCTCTATATATATATATATATAATATATATATATATATATATATATATATATATATATATATATATATATATATATATATATATATATATATATATATATATATTATTTTTTTTTTTAATGTCTTTTTTTCTGTGACCCTGTGGACGCCACTGCAAAAATTGTAGTTATATTATTCTTAAGATGTGTTGCATCCAACCATCAGCATCTGTTTCTCACCCCTTGATATACTGGAGTTTGTTTAGTTCTTTCCTTAAGCTCTTTATAAGATTTATACTATTCAATTACCTCTATTTCGTATAGACAACAGCTTGTTGAATGTTTGTAGTTGATTAGGAATCGTTTTAGTTGTTCTCCGCATTTCAGCAACAGTAATAATATGACAATGAAACTAAATAATTAAAGTTTGGTAATAGTTTTAACTTTTTGTGACTTTTTCTCTAGATTTACTACTGCTATAAAAACTTTTCTTACCTTCTGTATTTGTATTTTAATATCTCTATGAGTTTCCCTGTCTTTATCTAAATCAAATATAAACTGGCATATGACTCTGCATCCTAGAATATGATTTCATCAACAAAAGGCTTGATTATTGTTTGCTTTATTTATTCACATTGTCTTCATATTACAGCTACAGAATTTTATAATTAATTGTTGTGATCTCTCTTCAAGTATGTTTGATTAACACATCTGATTTCGTGAGTGGGTTGGGCGACAAGTATCATCAGCTCTCAGATTTATCCAGCTTATTCTTTTCAGTTTAAATGTGAACAAACAATTAACTCACAAGAAGAAATAAAGAATGAATATCTCCACAAACATTAGAAATTGAGGCTGGACCGAGGACCACTGGCTCTAATTTTGTCAATTAAATCCAGTTATTGATTAGTTTTTTTAAAAACTATATAACGTTGAGTTTGGAAAAAACTTAGAAAGTTTACATACACTCTATACACAGGCAAAGCATTTCTTGAAACAAAACAGAGCTTGGTAGTAATCTTAAAACTGTGTTTCAGCTCTTCTTCTTCACCGGGATGTGTTTTATCTGTTAGTTAACTCTTCCGGTACCAAGCAACTCACAATGTTTTCCTTGATCACCCCAAAGACAACATACTGTTCTTGCAAGGTTCTAGGACAGATACATGCTGCACTCTTAACACACTAACTCATGTGTAAGTTTACCATCTTCTGTCTCATATTTTGTCCTATGTAACTCCTTCAGACATAAACAGTGACTAATTTCAAGTCTAGCTTCTAAGAATATAACAAGTTTAAGTGACACAAACAACTGTGTGGAACTTAAAAAAGAGTTAACATAAAATTAAAGATAATGATAGAATTGTATTCTCATTTCAATCAGTGAGTTCAATACATGTAAACTAACTAAAAATAATAATGTCATTACAGTTCTGTATCGTAAATCTTATATATCTCAGTTAAAAAATTTTACTTTGTAAAAATAAGTAGCAAAATTAACGTAAAAAAATTGATAGTTTTCTGTTGTAATTACAAAATATGAGCAGGGAAGTCTGGCTGCGAGGAATCTCTGAGACTTATTGTTTCTTACTCTAGTTCTGCTCTCTCAGCCCCCCCCCTCCTTTCCTGGAAATTCGCTAGGTGACAGTGTGGTATTTCTATCGGGTGTTCTGTTTACAGTCAATATAATGTAGCGACTACGGTGTTCGGCAATTTGCGGTCTTTTGACAATTTCCGTTACCATGGAAACCGTTCGAAACTTGTTTGGGAAATGTCGGCTTGTTTCGGGATGGGTCCCAATCTCTCATGAAATTTTGCAATTGGTGTGATTTTCACCAGCTATAAATAGCTGAAAACGGCGGGATCAAACTCGATTAACAGCGCATGTCTACGACAGCCGGACGTCCTTTGTTTTTCTGTTACATCAGTTTGATTAAAAATAGCGGTAAGCATTCAAGGTTGGCTTTAGGCTTTAACATTACTTGTCCTGGTAATGCTAGTTATAATTGAATTCTCCGTCCAATTTTACATTTGTATATAAAATTTCTTTCTTATCAGTGGCTTGTTAGATTTACAGTAACATTTTTCAGGCAATCGCTTTTATGATGGCTGTGAAAATAGCGGTAAGTATTCAAGGTTGGCTTTAGGCTTTAACATTACTCGTCCTGGTAATGCTAGTTATAGTTATAATTGAATTCTCCGTCCAATTTTACATTTGTATATAAAATTTCTTTCTTATCAGTGGCTTTTTAGATTTACAGTGACATTTTTCAGGCAATCGCTATTATGTGGCTGTGTCTCATTGTCTGCCATCTTGTCCAATGTAAACAAAGCCAAAACGGAAAAGTGCGCAGTTTGGTTGCACAGAAAAAACTTCTTGTTTCTGGGAGGCAAGTTTTCAACAGCTGTTTTTGACATCTCATCTCCACAAAAACCTGGCAATTTCTCAGCTCAGAAATGACATACAAGCCTAAACGAGGTACCGTTGAAAAGAGATTGATCACAGCTATCTAACTGTGCTGGTTTTATTGGTTGTAGAGGGCATTTTGAAAATTTGACTAAAGCACCGACTGTGCATAATAAATAATAAAGAAAAATACAAGTTAAAACGAGACCTTCCTTATTCTGTAATTTTGGTTCTGCCCTGGACAGCTTGTAAAGCGTGTACTTTAACTTAAATAATGATGAACTCCTACCTGTTTCTCGTAAGACCTTTTCACAACTAGCAAAGAAGAAAGCCAAACAACATACCTTCTTTCAGTGTCTTGCTCCAGTTGAGTTTTAGTTTACAGTTCATACGATAACACACACAAAACACCATCTATCAATGTAATACAATTAATCTTGTGAACTAAATAACGTAAACTCGCTTACCCATTTTGACATCTGCTGAGAAAACTTATACAAGGTAACTTTCATTGCTTTATCGATGATCTCCGTTATGTAAGGATCTCTTTGCTGCAGTGCAGCCAGGTTCATTCGGCTTTCCTCCGCCATCTTTGCTTCTAAGAAAAGTACAGCAGCAAATACGTTTGAACGAAGTGCGGCCTAGCGACGGCGGGCAATCTAAATAAATTTACTTAAATATTTTGACTTATGGTTTAGTTTCTATTTCTATTTCATACAAATTTTTTATTTTAAAATTCAACAGGTGTTTAAAATATTGATAGTTTTTTAGAGTGGATACGGTAAACGCTCTAAAAGTTGGGGGAGGAGGAGACATTGAAGAAAACGGTTGCCGTTTACGTTACGTCGTCTGCTAACTAAAGGAGATGGTGATCCCCGTTCACCGACTATCTCGTCGCTTCCACTTATAAATGGACAGAGACGGGAATGCCGCTTTTGTTTCCTTCTTAACAAGAAACAATACACATTTTGATGGATTTAGATAGATTTTCATTGATCTTGCCCTTGCTTAATAAAGTGAAACTTATCGAAGATTTGGACAGAGCCTGGGATGCCCGGATGCTCGCCTGCTTAAATGTCTGACATACGTTCTCTGTTTTCTCATTTTCTTGCTTTATTTGCGAGGAAACATTTAGAGGAAAACATGAGATAGAGGAATTATTTGCTATAGGAACTACCCCTACATCGGTTCCTTACAATGGCGAGCGCGCCGGCAGGTATGTGCAGGGAGTTTTTGTTAGCGCTGTGTCGATATGTGAACACTCATTTTGTTGTGAACATGAGTGCTTCTGTTTCTTCGCATGCATGTTCATGATGAGCGAAGATAAAGTGACCTTTTGCCGGAGTTAGTAATACTGTTATGTCCAGTAACATTCCGCAAAATGGATTATAACAAGTTATTTAACGACAACGAAGATGTATCCAGTGGGTTCTGTTTGTGTGTATGTGTGTAGTTGTTTTGACTTTGACCGTAATTTTTGTTTACCAGTGCTCAGTTCATTTATTGATTGCCTGCTATGGTTGGCGCGCAGCTATTATTATTAATATAGTCTTATATACAGATGTGTAATTTAAATTGTTGCATTGCGAATTGGAGATCGCGTTATTTATCAAAGACCTGGCTTTTCAGAATGACCTAGATGTATTTTTTAATTATAAAGCAGTAATGTGTAGTTGGAAATGAACGCATGTGAGTTTTACACAATATTATAGTGCTAAACCCGCAACGCTATTTTTTGATATTATGAGCTACTCTGCATTAGTCTGCATACAAGCACGATTTAACGTGTTTATAATGCAAATATAATTATTAAGTAGTTGGTCTTGTAAATGGATATGGTTTCAGACATCATTTATAACACTGGGACCTAAAGTTGATATTTTATGTTGACGACAGTAAACTGCTTCAGTAGATGGTTAAGTCAAGATTTATATTTGTGGTTGATGTATTTCATTTCGTCACTAATTAGTGATCACACACTGAAGAACTACAATAAAATATGCAGATTTTATCACTGCCTCATACAAAATCTAGCACATTTATCCCGCATATCTTAGTTAAAGATAGATGCTTATCCTTTATAAGACGTTGCAGAACCAACCCCAGCCTATTTTTTGGCTGTTCTGGTTTTTCTAGGCACATTCTATGTTCAGTAGTTTGCCATTGTTGACTGAACGGTCAGCTCTCAGTACCACTGTTGAAACCAAAGCAAGACAAATTGTTTGCAGCTGGCATCGACCTCGGCACCCCAGCATTATGAAGCATGTTCGCAGTGACCAAACTACAAACACCGACACATATCTAAGTAGAGGTGTTATTTATACCAGTAATACCCTGTTCAACCGTTTTCTGTTGTAATTATAAAACATGAGCAGGGAAGTCTGGCTGCGAGGAATCTCTGAGACTTATTGTTTCTTACTCTGGTTCTGCTCTTTCAGACTGCTTTTTCTATGTTTGCCCCCACCCTCCCCAATTCCCCACCTTTCACTGCTTTTTAGTGTGTCACTTTGTATATTTTATCTTTCAGCAACTAGCTAAGCCCTCCCCCATCCCCTTTTTTCCTGGAAATTTGCTAACCACCTATATACATTATCTTTTGATGTATTTTTGATAAATTTTATATTATTTCAGATTTATTTTTATTTCAGAAAATAATACTGTTACTATTGCCTACTTAAACAAGGCTTGAGCCATTTGAGGCCCCCTACCCAGAATATTATAAAAGGGGTGGACATCCCTAATGTTTTCCTTATGTCTGCACCCAGGGGCCATACATATTTTATCACTGGTTAAAGATATTTTCGGTGTCCAGTATTCCTTCTATTTTCAAACATCATTAAGATATTAACCTGTAAGTGAACTCTTTCGACGCCTGACGATAGTTAAACAAGTTTTTTTAAAATCAATATGTGATGCATTCCTACAACTGTGAAACATATATTCTTCTTCTGCTGTTTATCCCCCAGCAGAGCATCTGTCTTCAACATGATCATACCAGCTTCCTCTCTTCTTCTTCACTTCCTCTTTTACTGCTTCAGGTGTCAATAGAGATAAAATGTTCTGCTTCTTACTCTTCTGGCTACCTCAATCATAGACACATCAGGGCTGTTGTAGAGTTTCTCTGATGTTATCCTTTCATATTGTTTTTTCTCTACCTCATGCTCTTCATCAATCTCATCTTTTAGTGTGTGTCTTGTGTGGTATGGAGTCACAAGGCATTCTCTCTGAGTGGCAGAACCATTTGATTTGCTGTCTTTGTATGTAATTTAGAATTGGTTCTGTGCCGATTTTTTTCTCTTATGACCTAATTCCTGATATTTTAGTCACTCCTGCAGCCCTTCTCAGACATCTCATTTCCATGGATACTAGATTTGTTTCTTGTTTGTTGTAAGTGGCCATGTCTGGCACTGGTAGTATAGCATGGGAATGAATATGCTTTGTACGAGATATTTCATTGTATTTTCAGAACTATAATAAATCCATTGCTGGCTTGCTAGGTGTGTTGCTAGCCTCCTTGGCTAGGACCTTTTAGGATGACCTAGGGAGCCTTTCATGGCTACCACAGATAGATCATAACAGTCTAAGGAGAATGGCGATGCGAGGAGTTACCAGGGGATCTGGCAGACGCCTAACACTCAGGGAAAGGATGAGATGGATATACAATCAGATTGTTATTGATCCTATCGGATTTGAAACTCTTCGCTTGCTGCTAAAGATGGGGACTGAGCACTTATGAGAGTGTCCTGAGTGCTGTGATGTTGATTGTTAATTCAACATTCAACATTTGGCTACTGTAGCTGTCCACACCATACTTTGCCCAATTCTAGCTGCTTCGTCCTGTTACCAACTCTGACAGTGTGGACATAGGGTTAGGCTTTCATAGGTCTCTTCTTTGCTATGACATCGAGTTCACCCCAAGTTGTCCTTATATTATTCATCATTATCATTCCATTGCTTTGCTTTAAAATAAAAAATTGTCACATTCAACCAGCATCCCCGAAGAGGGAACTTTAGGTTATAATTATGACTAGTTTATGTGCGCCATATAAAATGGCTTAGCATTGCAGGCCACCAAGAGCCTTGAAAAGGACTCCTTCTGTGTTGATGCAAACAAAGGAGACAGACCCAAATAATGGTGACGACCTCGGCTACCAGTGAGCCAGTGGATCACCCAGTCGCCCGTGCATCATCATCATCATCCTATCATGCCTTTATATGTCACAAAGGGCTCACACAACTGCAAATTACTTGACAAACTGGCTTGTACCTTGACTAGCTGGTTGCCTGACTTACTGTCTTGTCCATTGGGAGATGAAGGGTAGTAGAAAGAGTTTAGAAGGAAAAAGTGAACTAAACTAACTATCTAAGTGAAGGACCCTTTCAATGCTAGTTCACAACGGGCATGTGATCGTCATCATGTTGGCCCCTTTACTTCTAAGGACTTCACCTGGTACCTGTTTTGGCCTGGGTAAACCTGAGGACCGAGGTCATTTTTGAAAAAAAAGAAATCTGACTCAGTGCAGATTCAAACCTTTAACTTTTGGGCCAGCATCAAGCCACTACACCACCGCATAGAAGTAGAACTGGCTTGTTACCTGACTGAATAGCTTTTTACTTGAAAGTATGACTGATTATCTAACTTACTGTTTCATCCACTGGGAGACGAAAAGCAGAAGTAAAAGTAAAGTAAAGACCCTTTTCCATGCCTCATATAGGGCTAGACCTATATTTTGAAGACCAATCGGCACAAGATGGCTGATGAGGTTAGCCTTTACTTTCCCGGGACTGCATCTGGTACCCACTCAGGGCTGGGTCGACCTGGGAGCCAAGGTCATTTTTGAAAAAAGTCTAGCTCCGCCAAGAAGCAAACCGTCCGATCCGCAGGCAAGTGTCTAGCTGCTCCGCCACAGCGACTCCAAAAACAGTTGTCGAAACCTTTCTCTTATTTCTTCGCCTTTCTTAATTTTCATATTCACCTCCCTCTAATTCTTGTTTTCCTTTTGCTTTTTGTTTTTGTTTTGGAATCTCCCGGAATTTCTTTACCCCATGGGTTCAAATGCAGATACATTCTAATTATATTTTTCTAATATTTACTCACATTGTTGCAGTAGTCATTTAATCAAAGATACCCAGTACAGCCAGACTGGATTTTAATTGGAATATAATATTAGGATGGTCCTAATATCTTGAGCTGAAAACAGGACATCCCAATAATATTTTGATCTGAAAGTGTGACATATAGAGCAAGTCTGTTAACCTTTCTCTCTGTCACTGTGTGTGTGCATTCATGTCTCTCTCTTTTTCTTTTGACCACAGTGGTGAAAGGGTTAATTAATCGCTCAACAACAGTTGGCGTCTGTGGCGTATGCATTTGTCTTGCGTTGGTTTCCCGAGAGCCGATGGTCCAGAAAGCAATGGCAAACTATTGGACTTAAATTTGCCTAGAAAACAGTAACAAAAAAAATGCTACAGTTGGTTATGCAACGTCCTGTAAAAAGATACCCAACTAACAACACTACTGTTAAAACCCAAACCATTGTCGCCAAAAAATAAATGAAACAGTATGCTTTTTAAATGTACTAAAAATACACGCTCTACTGTAAATTCCCATTAACACATTTTGAGTATCTAATACTATGAAATCTAATAAGATCTAGAGAAATAACAATAAGTATATTTTCTGTTCTCAAGCTGATTTCTAGACTTGTAAAAAAAAAAACAGGACAATTGGCATGTTTTTGGAATACTGACGGGACAACTGAGGTACACCAAAAAAAAAACCGGACTATCTCGGTGAAAACTGGATGCATAGTCACCTGTCCATCCATGATGTTGAAAGGATTGCACAGTACAGTTTACACTGGAGGACTAGACTGTGAGCCCTTTGGGGGGTCTAATGGTATGACAGGATGATGATGAGGGTGATCATTGATGTTAATGGTATGACAGGATGATGATGAGGGTGATCATTGATGTTTATGTTTGTATGATACCTGCGGCTATTTAATATTCAATAGATTGTGCACTGATTATAACAGACTATAAGATTTTAGATAATTAAGAGTTAGTAAGTAAGTGAAGTAAAAGACCTTTGCAATCCATTGGCATGTGAGGCATATCATGAAAGAGCCATGTTGTTATAGACCAGTCCGCAGTTAATGGGTTATGTAGTCAGCATCCTGCCAACCATCTTTCCTTCACAGGACATGCTACAGGACATGCCCACGGCCAGTTGGTTTAGGCCAGAGGTATTGAACTGGCAGCTGCTGGCCAGATCCAGCTCGTGGAAGCCTAACAAGTGGCCCGCGGATCATTGCCAGTTGTATTAATGATCATTCTGTGCTGGGGCTGGGGCTTCCTTCTGGTTATGACGTTTACCATTCAAGATTTTGGCCCATGAATAAACGTAGTTAAATAACCCTGTTTTAGGCAAAGATGCCAATCTACTACCCATATGCTATCTATCCATGCTAGGATGCTGCATTTCCTTGTCTTCTCTCTCTCTCTCTGTCTCTCTCTCTGTCTCTCTCTCTCTGTCTCTCTGTCTGTCTCTCTGTCTGTCTCTCTCTCTCTGTCTCTTTGTCTCTCTCTCTCTCTGTCTCTCTCTCTCTCTCTCTCACTCTCTCTCTCCCTCTGTCTCTTGGCCCATGAATAAACATAGTTAAATAACCCTGTTTTAGGCAAAGATGCCAATCTACTACCCATATGCTATCTATCCATGCTAGGATGCTGCATTTCCTTTTCTCTTTCTCTGTCTTTCTCTCTCTCTGTGTCTCTCTCTGTCTCTTGGCCCATGAATAAACGTAGTTAAATAACCCTGTTTTAGGCAAAGATGCCAATCTACTACCCATATGCTATCTATCCATGCTAGGATGCTGCATTTCCTTGTCTTCTCTCTCTCTCTCTGTCTCTCTCTCTGTCTCTCTCTCTCTGTCTCTCTGTCTGTCTCTCTGTCTGTCTCTCTCTCTCTCTGTCTCTTTGTCTCTCTCTCTCTGTCTCTCTCTCTCTCTCTCACTCTCTCTCTCCCTCTGTCTCTTGGCCCATGAATAAACATAGTTAAATAACCCTGTTTTAGGCAAAGATGCCAATCTACTACCCATATGCTATCTATCCATGCTAGGATGCTGCATTTCCTTTTCTCTTTCTCTGTCTTTCTCTCTCTCTGTGTCTCTCTCTGTCTCTTGGCCCATGAATAAACGTAGTTAAATAACCCTGTTTTAGGCAAAGATGCCAATCTACTACCCATATGCTATCTATCCATGCTAGGATGCTGCATTTCCTTGTCTTCTCTCTCTCTGTCTCTCTCTCTCTCTGTCTCTCTCTCTGTGTCTCTCTCTGTGTGTCTCTCTCTCTGTCTCTCTGTGTCTCTCTCTCTGTCTCTCTGTCTCTCTCTCTGTGTGTCTCTCTCTCTGTCTCTCTCTCTCTCTCTCTGTCTCTCTCTCTCTGTCTCTCTCTCTGTCTCTCTCTCTCTCTCTCTCTTGGCCCATGAATAAACGTAAATAACCCTGTTTTAGGCAAAGATGCCAATCTACTACCCATATGCTATCCGTCCATGCTAGGATGCTGCATTTCCTTGTCTTCTCTGTCTGTCTTCCTCTTCTCTCTCTCTCTCTCTCTCTCTCTCTCTCTCTCTCTCTCTCTCTCTCTCTCTCTCTCTCTCTGTCTCTCTCTCTGTCTCTCTCTCTCTCTCTCTCTCTTGGCCCATGAATAAACGTAAATAACCCTGTTTTAGGCAAAGATGCCAATCTACTACCCATATGCTATCCGTCCATGCTAGGATGCTGCATTTCCTTGTCTTCTCTGTCTGTCTTCCTCTTCTCTCTCTCTCTCTCTCTCTCTCTCTCTCTCTCTCTCTCTCTCTCTCTCTCTCTCTCTCTCTCTCTCTCTCTCTCTCTTGGCCCATGAATAAACATAAAGAACCCTGTTTTAGGCAAAGATGCCAATCTACTACCCATATGCTATCTATCCATGCTAGGATGCTGCATTTCCTTGTCTTCTCTGTCTGTCTTCCTCTTTTCTCTGTCTCTCTCTGTGTCATGTGGGGCATATGGTGATATAGCCTTATTATTAGCAGTTGATGGATGATATAGTTAACATCATGTCAACCATCGTTACTTCAGAGGACATGTCCTGGTACTGGCTGCATCAACCTGGGAGCCAAGATCATTATTTAAAAAAAAACGGTGCAGATTTCTTCTTGATTTTCTTCTTCCTTTTCGCGTTCACCAGCTGTAAACTTTGGTGGAAAGTTCTGGTTGTTTGTCCATTTCTGGACTTTGATCTTGTTTCAGAATCGAGTTTTACTTGCACATCCGTTTAACAGATCTGGCTTAGTTTTATGCAAACTGTTGGTTTCTCGCTCTCAGGTACATCATGCACTCCAGCTTACAAGGAGACACCCTTAATTAGTCGCCTTCCATGGCATGCTTGTTGGGGTAGCCAGGAACTGTTAAAAAATGGCCGTTACAGCCTGATTTTACTACTTTTGCTGTGTAGGCAGGGGATATTTGAACCTGAGGATTTAGGTCCACGTGGCTAGTGTTGTTGCCATGGACTGTGCAGGTTAGGTTTTTATTTGTACCTCCGAAAGAAAATATGCCCAGCCTTACTGAGGATATGAATCTGGGGTTTCCACTTGAAAGTCTTGCATTCTTAACCATTCACCCAGCCAAGCAGTGGGTTTATTCTTTTTCCCCCTTAAATGGGGCCCTCCTGGAACCCACACATGGGACGGTGCAGATTTGAATCTAATTTCCTTGGGTTGGAAGGGAAGTTTCTATAGATTTGAATCTAATTTCCATGGACTGGAAGGTAAATGTCTATAGATTTAAATCTAATTTCTTTGGGTTGGAAGTCAAGCATCTATAGATGTGAATCTAATTTCTTTGGGTTGGAAAGGAAGCATCTATTGATTTAAATCTAATTTATTTGGGTTGAAAGGCAAGCATTTATAGATTAGAATCTAATTTCTTTGGGTTGAAAAGCAATCATTTATAGTTTTGAATCTAATTTCTTTGGGTTGGAAGGCAGTTATCTAAGCACTGTACCACCATCTGACTCCCCAGATTATAAGAATTGCATGTAGTATATTTTAAATGTTGTTTTCAAATAATTGTGATAATAAACTGGGAATTATGATACTATCAGACAAATTGTGGGAACGACAACTTGTACTAGATTCATTGAGAAACAGCAGATCAAGTGGTTTGGCAGTCTTATTAGAATGCAGCAAAATGAAATACCATCACAAGCACTACATCTCAGAAGATCAGCTACAAGAGCCTTGGAAAATATGGATCAACAACATTAAAGACACTCTACGCCTTCATGGCATGACAATAGCCAGTGGCAGCCAGCATGCACTGGATCGCACATTTTTTCTCCCCACAGCGCTTAATGGCAGAAATGGTTTATGATAATGTGATAATAAAAATGTGTTCCTTACATTATGATTTTTCTTTGTTTTTTTTTTTCCAGGGGTTCGCAATGACCAGACTTCTGGTCACAGTAATAAGCCAGGAGGAGGAACTGGAAATAATCCAGGTGGTGCTGTCAAGTCACCTCCTCAACAACACAGAGGAGGGCCAGGAGGAGAGGACCCAGGGGGAGCTGGAGGAGGACCTCGACCGGTAGACCCTCAGAACACTGCAGGGGTGCCACCTGGAGCAGGTGGTCTAAATATTACCACAACAGAGTCTGGGAAAGCCTTCAGCACGGGGTGGAGCACAGCATTAGCGGCGGCCCATGGGACTGGGACCGTCAGGAAGCGCCCCAACGTCCGCAAGCAGGCCAATCAGAACATCCGGCCTGTACGGGCGTTGTTCTGTTTGACGCTGAAAAACCCCCTCCGCAAATTCTGTATACAGGTTGTGGAATATAAATATCCTTTTTTGAATTTCTTTGGTCCTTTCTTGTAGCTATGGATGCTCAGTGTTAATAAATTTCAATCCGGTTAAAAAGTTTTCATTGAATAGTTTTCATTACCATCATTGTTTTTATAATCTTATCATCCTCATCATGATTGCCCTTGTCATTTTCATCATTAATATCATCATTATGATCATGAACATTATCATCATCGTTAGTATCTTTCATTACTTTCTTCATTTTCATTGGCAAAGCAATGTTTCTCTGATGTAAATTTGGCACCTTGTTATTTCTGCCTCTCAGGCACATGCACTCCAACTTCAAAGAAGGCTCCAAATTAGTTGACTCTTACGTAATGCTTTTGTGTAGGCAGTGTGTCTATTCTTGTTTTCCCCACAACTGGGCCCTGGAACCCACACAGGGGACGGCAAATCCTAAATGTAACTGGAAGAGACAGGATAAGAAATGACAGTGTCAGGAAAGAAATTGGAACGGAACCACTATTAAACTGCATCAAAAGAAAACAGATCCAGTGGTTTGGACATGTGTCAAGACATCCCCCAGATAAGTACACCACAGAGAGCCCTGTCACTTAGACATAATGGAAGCAGAGCCAGAGGTTGACCATGCAAGTGATTGGCAGATGGAGTATCCGAGGCTGTATAAACCAGCATCTACGTAGCACATATCAAGGCTCTCACCTGATGCCTCTTTAGAACCTGATGCTGAAAGGTAGTTCATGACTAGAGAAGAAGAGGAAAAGGTGCAGTCTTAATAAACCAGCATTGTGTAAATGCATTACTGCACAAGGCATACTGCAAGTTCTGTGACAACCAACAACTAACTGCCATTTTCTGATTATGACCACCACAAAAGAAATAACTAGGGGCACAGATGAAAAAACTTCCACATGAACACTTCACAGCACACACTGTTATGCCATGCACTCAACTCAGTAGCAGCTGATGAAACCAGATTTAATCTTTTATCTCTTCTGTTGTCCCAACCAATTTTCCCGCTAGTGGTAAAACCCCAACCTTCCTCTGGATTACGGGGTAGAACAGAGTCCACCATGGGAAAGTGAGGTAGACGCAAGCGATTATGTCTCTCCACAACCTGCGATCTCCAACAGCATGTTTCACTTTGTATGTAGACACCCCTCCATGCCAACACAAAAGGTTGTCAAGAATCTTCTCGCATTATCTTCTTGTCTTTCCCCAAATCTTGCCAGCTGTTACATGTTCCAGTTTCCTTCTTCTTATAACATGGCCTCAAAACTGTTTCTTTCTGATGTTTGTGATAAGTTGACTTTGAGCTGTTGCCTCTTTCACATCACCTGGATTACTTATTTTGGTGTACAAGGAATTTAAAACAAATTGTCTTTAAAACCACATCTGAGGTATCAAGACATTGTTTGGCTTGTGTACTTATTGTCCAGGATTTGTAGCCATATATTACTAAGGGTGGTTTGAAAAGTACTGCCTTCAATAACATAACTTTGTTAGTATACAAAATATACACACAAAATATATATTTTCCTAAAGCTTGGGATGTAAGTTGGGGTTATTTTTCAATTAGTCAAAACCATGTTCCACTCAAACACGCCAGCGTGGAACAGGTTTTCAAAATCCATTGAGACAAAATGGGATGATTTGTCACGAAACCAGGAACATCAGCTGCCAAATCCTCGTCAGAAGCAAATCTGTCACCTTTAGATGTTCCTTGAACTTTGGGAACGGGGACAAAGTCACAGGGGGTGCCAAATCAGGAGTGTAAGCAGGGTGGGCTGAAATGCTGTCAAATTTGAGACACTCCAATGCTGCCCTTGTTGGTCGGCTCGTGTGTGGTCCAGCATTGTCATGTTGAAGAACTGCTTGTTTGCCAGGCCTAATTTTAAACTTCTGCAATACTGTCAACTCTGATTGATATGTAGAAATGGTGTAGAAACAACAAGCAAGATTTCTGCATGTTTTTCCTGGCAAACCATGCAGTTCTTCAACATGACAGTGCTCGCTCACAGTTTAAATTTAAAAAAAAATAATTATTAACATAGGTCACTAATAAATTTGTTTACAACTATTTTATCTATATTTTAAAATTTTTTTTCCTAAAATATATCAAATAGTCAAATCAGGTGCCATCTTCACAGTGAAGGTTGACTGCAATGGATCTCCAACACGCTCTGTCTCTTTGTCCTGGTTGTACACTCCCTCAGACTTCTGCATGTCCATCTCTTGATGTTATCTTCCATCTTGTATCCTTGCCCACCTCTTGCTCTCTTGTTTTCGACCTTTTCTAGAACTTCTATATTGGACTGTTTTTGCTTCCATGAAGTATGACCTACTCTTCTGTATACCCACATGTCCAGGGACTCTGATACCCAGCATATAAAGATATATTGTTGTTGTTGTTGTTGTTATCGATCCAGCGGCGCATGAGCTTTCGCCCTTTGGCCCAATGCCATGTAGTGGAATTTGCATGTTTTCACAAGCTGTTCTTTTCCTCCGTACAAGGTGTTCCACTTGTCTGGTCTCGGAGGGAGTAGCGTTCTTCTTGTCTCACTGAGTTTTGGGCACTCAAAGAGATGGTGTTCAACAGTTTCGTAGGGGTAGTTACATAGCTGGCACTCTGGGGAGTGTTGTGGCTGTATTCTGTTTAGGTGTCCATTGAGTGGAGTATGTTGCGTTCTAAGTCTGAAGATGGTGGCCTGGTCCCTTCTTGTTAGATGGTTAATGCTGTCATTAGGATCAGGGCCAGACATATGTCTATAAACCTCTCTTCCAGTGTCTCCCATGGCCCATCTGTTCAACCAAGTCTCTTTGTTTATAGCTCTTATCAGTGTTTTTGCTGTCTGGAGGGTTGTCGCTGTAGGTGGTTGTTCTTGTGTTGCTCCTTTCTTTGCCAATCTGTCAGCTCTGTCATTACCTGGTGTGCCGGAGTGACCTGGAATCCACTGCATCACTATTCTGATGTTGTATGAGGTAATAAGCTGATCGGCATCCAGGATTATCTTGGCTATGTCAGTTCTGCAGCGTTCATTGCCCTCCAGAGCTTGAAGGGCAGACATTGAATCTGTGAAGATGACAATATTTTGGACCTTTGAGGGGTAAACATCCATTACAGTCTTTAGGTGGTATACTGCTGTTTCCAGTGCAATTATTTCAGCTTCATAGTTTGAACAGAATTCCCCGCATGCATCAAAAATCTCTTCAACAGATCCATCGGGATAACCTATGTAGATTCCGTAACCTGCTTTAATGGTAGCTTTAAATGCTGATCCATCAGTATAGACATGTATCCATTCTTGGGGGTAAGAATCAACGGTCTTTAGTGATGAGTTCATAAGAGCGATTGGGTCGGACTGTTTGGTTTCCTCGCCTACCAATTTAGTTTGGACTTCTGGAGCTTTAAAGCGAGCATGTGGTGGTAGGTTTTTTGCAACATTCTGAATTCCTTGACGTCTTTCTGGGAGGTGGTATCTGTCCTGAATTTCATTAACACAGTGTAAAACCGATTTGTGCTTTATTCTTTGTTTGGGTTCCCAGTTTTCTACAAGATGTCTATTAGGATGGTTACGATTTTTCCTAACGCATCTTTCATAAATTTCTAAAGTGGCTTTTTCTCTCCGCAACCCGAGGGGTTCCACATTTGTATGGATTTCACATGCAGCAGTTGGTGTAGACTGCATAGCTCCGCAGATTAATCGGAGGGCATTATTTAGTACTCTGTCAAGAGTCTCTAGGTTAGTTTTGGAACAAGTTGTAAGCAGTGAGTTGTTGTACTCTATCACAGAGCGAACATATCCTAGGTATAAGCCCCTCAGAGTTTCCTTGTCTGATCCCCATGATGTACCTGCAAGTCTCTTTAATAACTGTAACCGCCTCAATGCCTTATTCCTGATGTTTTCAATATGGTTCTTGAGGCTGAGCTGCGGGTCAAGTGTGACTCCAAGGTATGTGGGATGCTCTTCTTTCATCACTTGGTGTTTGTCTAACCTCAGGTTAATATTCTTCCTTGCTACTTGGTGGCTTTTGGTAAAGATTGTGTAGACCGTCTTTGCACAGTTAATCTTGAGTTTCCATCTTTGGCAGTAATCATGCAGTCTTCTAAGGTCTCCATTCAGTCTTTGGGCTCCACTTTCCACATTTTCATGACTCTGCCATATTGCTAGGTCATCAGCGTACAAGGCTTTTTCGGCCTTGATTTGTTCTGGCAGGTCATTGATAAAGATTAGGAATAGTGTACAGCTCAATGATGAGCCTTGTGGCAAGCCCTCCTCCAAGACTTCTTTAGAAGAGATTGCGTTGTGCATCTTAGTCTGGATTGTTCTATCTATCAGGAAGTATTTCACCCAGTTATACAATCTGCCATGTATTCCTATGCTCATCATCTTCATCAGGAGACCTTTTCTCCATACTCTGTCATAGGCCTGCTGGAGATCGACAAAGACTGCCACTGTGTGTTTCTTATTCTGGAAGCCATCATGTATTCTTTGTGTCAGTCTGAACAGCTGGTCTTCTGTGCAGCTGTTGGTTCTGAAGCCTGCCTGTTCATGGCATAGAACACCAGAACTCTCAAGGAACCAATATAAGCGCCTGTTTATCATTCTTTCTGCAACTTTGCCCAAGCATGATGTTAAGGATATCGGGCGGTAGCTTTTGGGGTCATCTGGAGGCTTTTTGGTTTTAAGGATGGGGACGATATATGCATTCCTCCATGCCCTTGGAAGTTTGCTTGACCTCCAAGTTTTATTAATAAGCCTGAGAACTACTTCTCTCCCAGACCGGCCAAGATGTAGCAGCATTTCGTTGTGGATCTTATCTGGGCCTGGAGATTTTCTAGGTTTTAATTTCTTCAGGGCTTGCTCTAGTTCATCCATGCTAAATTCATTTTCAAAAAGGGAGTCGCTGGCTGTTGGAGCTCTCTCTTGTTTCTTCAACTGAGAGAGCTGTGTTCTATTGAGTTCTGACAGCTTACCTGCTCTGTTAACTGAGGCAAAATAATGATTGAAATGTTCTGCTTTCTTCTTGTCTTCAGTGATTGTCTTACTCCCATCTGTCACTGGTTTTGGGTTCACCCTTCTACTTTCTCCGGAGAGGTTTTTAACTAAAGTCCATGCTTTATTTCCATTCTGTCTAAGGTCTAAGTTGGAGCAAGTTTCTGTCCATTTATCTCTTTTAGCCTTATTAACTACAAGCTTTACTCTGGCACATGCTTTATTGTATTGGATCTTTGCTTCTGTTGAACGTGCAGTTTCGAGAAATATTCTTGCTTTATTCCTTTCAGATATAGTATTTTGAATCTCTTGATTCCAAAAAGGTTTATATGCCTTCCGGCTGCCCCTTGGGATGGCTTTCGACGCTGCATTCAGGATTGCTTGTGTTATGTCTTCACAAAAAGTTTCCACACAGCTGTTGTCAATTCTTCCCAGGAGGCAGTCAGATGTTTCCTGAAATAGTTTCCAGTTTGATATATAAAGGAAGTAACCAGTAAACTCAAACAGGGTGAAGCATTAAATGGAATACATTCCCCAGGACCTGAAAAAAAAAAAAAAAAACTTATCAGGTGACCCCGTAACCTCTATCACTTAGGCTTAGGGGAAAATCAGCTTGGCTTTACAAAAGCTATTCAAGTTAAAAGTTTATTTAAAATGTTATCTTTTTTAAAAACGATTTTTCTTGTGACCCATTTTTTTTTTCTTTTTTTTTTTTAAAATTGTTTTTGGAGCGAGAGGGTTAACACAGTAAGTTCTGGAAAACTGAGTGCAAATAACACTCACATCCATACACAAGCTAATCGAAAGGACTGTTTACCAGAGTTTATAGCTGGTGAATGCAGAAAATGAACAAGAAGAAGAAGAAGATAAAGGCCTCTAGATCACTGACTTGCTTATCTCACAAAGTTAACATTCATAAGTGGCCCTATAAACACATATATGTAGCATTTATATCCCCACAAATGAGTGTCTCAAAAGTATAAGACTTCTGGCTCATCTCCTCTAACCCCCCCCCCCCCCCCCCCCCACCCTATATCTTGCTGTATCAAGGTGAAGTGCAAACAGCAGAAGGGCTGCTCATTTGTATGTTTCATGAGTTGAGTTGATTCAGGAACCAATGTCACAGCACTCAGGGCATTCTCATAAGCACTTCATCCCCATCTTCAGTAGCCAGCGCAGAGTTCCAGTACCAGTGGTGCCAGTAGCAATCTGATTCTATGCCCATCTTGCCTTTCCTCCGAGCATCGAGTGACAGCCAGGTCTCCTGTTCACTCCTCACTGCTTCATATATGGGCATTCCCAGATACTCTGTTATCTTCCGTGTCCATCTTTTACATGGTCATTTGCTTCTGATTTCCTCTTAGTCTAAACATAATTGCTGATTGCAGTGCAATACTGTCTTTTTTTGGGATTTTGTTGCAACTGAGTTAGATGATCGAACTGTTTCATCTGTTGTTTTCTTATTGCCATTACCCCAGTGTTATTTCTGGGCTCCTCGTTTTTAATTATTTATAATTAGTTTGATAATAGTCCATATTTGAGAATCATTTAAACAATAACTTTCCTTAACTTGTTGAACAGCATTTGAAATACTAGTGCTGATCACAATTTTTGCCAATTGTGTGGCACTTGCTATATATACACCTTACCCACACTCGGATTCCAACTACATCAATGCTGCATTGGTAAGTATTTTATAATTATTATAGTTTGTCAGACTAGACCATATCTGTTGTAAACTGTAGGTGTCAAATGTCATGAAAAGGAGATATTGGGGTGTCACAAAGTTTTTAAAAAAAAGGTAAGGACCCTTTCTATACCAGTGGCACATCAGCATGTGATGGGAGACTTCAGTTTCTTTTTATAGAGCAATCACGATTCGATGGGTAATATGGTCAACATCTTGCTTGTCGCCTTTACATGACATGACTTTACCTGGGATTTATTATAGGATGGGTTAGTCTAGGAGCCAAGGTAATTTTCAAAAACATTAGACTATGTGGAATCGAAGCCAAGACCTTTGGGCTGGTGGGTGAATGATGTAAATAATTTTTGAAAAAGCGCTTGAAAAAACAAAATAAGATACATAAGGGTAGTATTGGAGTGTTCATTAACTAGTGTTAACATTTAAATGCAGTGAAATACTTTCACAGAAGTCTTTTAATCTCTTATTTCAGGATAGGATTGAGTATGTGTTTTTAGTGGTGTTCCTTTTGGAGGGTATACTCAAAATCATTGCCTACGGCTTTGTGATGCATCAAGGAGCGTATTTACGGAATGGATGGAATGCATTAGATTTTACCATTGTCGTCATAGGGTAAGTACAACGTGTGGCTGACTTTGAGAATGGAAACATCACTGTGTGGGTTTTGGGGAAAGAAAAGATGAACAGACGCTCCTCCCTCCTCCCTCCTCCTGCCACCTCCCTCCTCCCTCCAACAAGCATGTTGTAACAAGCAACTGTTTAGGGTTTTGCTGAAATTGGATGCTTCGTCCTAAAGTTGCGGATGTTACAGCCTAGCTGTAAACAGCAATGCAGTGTGCCACCCGCCTCGTTAAGGGCAAGAATGAAGTAAAAAAACAAAAGAAGAAGAATGGAAACATGCTACATCAGTGGTGGTTAAGGTTTTATTTGTGGAGCTGTTAGGGTGTGTGAAGCATCTGTTTGGGTTGGGTGGTCTGTGTTTTTAACTCTTTCACCGTAAACTGTCCGTATTGGAAGTCAATACTTGAAATGTCGAAGATTATGAAACACATTCACTAGCCTCCAAGCCACAGAAATTCACAACACTTAGCAGTTTGTAGACAAAAAGCAATGCCAGGATACCCGTGTAATTAGTTGTTCTGTAACTACTGCATTCTTTTCTCACATATTATCACATGTACCCAAAAATATTTCTTTCATATGCTGAGACCAAATGTAAATGATGTCATAAAACACTAAGTGTTGCACGATAGGACAAAAGGAGTTTAAAACAGAAAATCTTCATAATGAAGTTTTCTAGCAGAAAAACTGGAGCCGCTGAGACATATACTACATTTACTTATCAACACAGTAATCTCGCATACTTCTTCAGCTGTAAACTTTGGCAAATAGTTCTGCTTGTTCGTCCACTCCTGGACCTAAGTCTTGTTCCAGAACTTGACTTTTGCATGCACATCCATTTTAAAATCCTGGCGTATTTGTATGCAGACTGTGGTTTCTCACCTATCAGGTAGATGCACTCTGACTTCAAAGGAAACACCCCTAATTAATCATCTCTTGCGACATGCTTGTATGGGGCAGTGTGTTTATTGTTTTTAGGCACACAGGAGGGGCCTTACATTCAGTCTCCAGGAAGTGCATGTAAAATCTCTTTCCTTATCAGTGTAAGGTCGACCCAGCTTCTTAAAATGTGAAGCAGACAATTTAAAGAATGGTCTGGGAATTTTAAAGATAAGGTGAAGTAGAAGATTGCTAAACCCCCCACTTTTTAAATCCATTACCTAGAATAGCTGAAGACACAATACATCACATACCAGTAGCGTGATCTATCAGGCCATTACCTTTATTTTTCTCAACCTGTATTTCTCTACACATCTCTTACTGTTTATTTTTTCTATGATCCTTCCAGTAAGCTTTCATCACACGATAGAGCTTGCCACCTCCAGATATAAACATACAAGTCTTATAGCATAATTACTGACACCTGTTCAGGTGAGAGCTGCCTGCTTCAACAGTGGGAGCTGCTGTTGCTACAGCTGGCTGGTGCACCGTTAGTTTCCACAAACACAGGATAACTCAAGGACACCCATAAGTCTGCTCCTAAGTGCAAATGCCTGTCAGTGTGTTTTGATATGGAAGGTTTATGCGGCGAAATGGTTAAGCTGTTTGCCTCGCACTCTGAATGTCAGGGTTTGTCTCATGTGCTGCGTCATTTGGTTCACAAGTGTAATTTTTATGGAGATCTCTGGTGATCGTCACTGGAGCTATGGAGTTTGTGATTTATGTGACATTATTGACAGGTTGTTAGCTATGTTACACTTCAATAAATGTCAGTCACTCTGCACACTTACCTAAATGTCAACTACTTTTACCAAATAATTTCAGCCACCCTGACACTTAAATAATTGTTCACCACTCTGCCAATTTAAATAAATTTTAAAAATGGTAAAGGCTGCCAGTTCGATGTTGACCACATCACCCACTGAGTGGCAATTGGTCTATAAAATATAGGTCTAGCCCTATATGCCCAGAATACCTGAAGGAGTGGAAAAAGGTCCTTTACCTTCACCCTGACTATTTAAATAACTGTTAGCCATCCTGGCAACTTGAATAAATGTCAGCCTCTGCCTACTTATATATTTCCAGTCTGCCTACTCACCTAGCTGCCTATTAATCTACCTAGGTATATAGCTATTTACCATACTGCCTACCTACCTGGCTGTCAGCCAAACCTGTCAGTTAACCTGCCTACTTAAGCAGCTGTCAGTCAACCTACCTCTGTACCTAGCTTTCAGCCGCTCTGTCGTCTTATCTTTATAAATATAGAGGAGCATAGAGATAGGATTCCTTATTTACCTGACACCCAAACAACACATTACCTGCCTACCTGGCTATCAACCAGCTTGTGTGCCTGGCTTTCAACCAGCTTGCCTACCTGGATTTCAACCAGCTTGCCTACCTGGCTATCAACCAGCTTGCCTGCCTGGCTTTCAACCAGCTTGCCTACCTGGCTATCAACCAGCTTGTCTGCTTGGCTTTCAACCAGCTTGTCTGCCGGGCTTTCAACCAGCTTGTCTGCCGGGCTTTCAACCAGCTTGTCTGCCGGGCTTTCAACCAGCTTGTCTGCCGGGCTTTCAACCAGCTTGTCTGCCGGGCTTTCAACCAGCTTGTCTGCCGGGCTTTCAACCAGCTTGTCTGCCGGGCTTTCAACCAGCTTGTCTGCCGGGCTTTCATCCAGCTTGTCTGCTTGGCTTTTAATCAGCTTGTCTCCCTGGTTTCAACCAGCTTGTCTGCTTAAATAGATGTCAGACTACCTATCTATTTAACTGCCAGCTAATCTGACTACTTGCCTAGCTGTAAACCAATTAGCGTATATAAATACCTAGCTAACAAGTTTACCTACTTACCCAGCTGTTAACCACCCAACCCGCCTACTCATTCAGCTATCAGCCAGTCAGCTTGCCCATTTATTCAGCTATCAGCAAGTTAGGTTGCCTACTTACACAGCTGTTTGCCAGTAAATTTGCCTATTTACAAAGCTGTCGGTCCGTCGACTTACCCACTCACTCAAAAATCGATCAGTGAGTTTGCCCACTTACTTTACTGTTAGTTAGCCAACTTATCTATTTACCTAGCTATCGACCAGTCAACTTGCCTACTTACACAACTGTCGCCAGTCAGTATGCCTGTTTACTCAGCTGTCGATCAATTAATTTGCCTATTTACTTATCTGTCAATTAGCCAACTTACCTACTGAAACAGCTAACTACCAATCAATTCGCTAATTGCACAACTGTCTGTCAACTTGCCTGCTTAGACAGCTATCCACCAGTCAGTTTACCAACTTACACAGCTGTCAACTTCGCTAATAATGCATTCATCAGTCAACCCGCCTAAATACCTAGTTAATAACCAGTTTACTTATTATATATATGCATATTGTATCAACCTACGCGCCTAGCTGAAACACCAGCTTATCTGCTTCCCACATATGTCAGTCAGACTACATATTCACCTGCCTTTAAAAGAGCTTCATTATGTACAATTACGTTTGCCAGTCCCTCGTCGACAGGGTAAAACTTGATGCAATGGAGTGGAAACTCTCGACTTTAACTGTAACTTGCTGGTATTTATTTCCTTATGCTTCTGTTTTTTTTTTTTTTTGTCAATTTATCTGCTTGTGCCGCTAAGCGTCGCAGTTCATCAGACGATCAGCAGCCGAGCCAGGGCGCGCTCAGTCACTTGATATGCCGTGATGTTGTCTCATGGTGTCAGTGACTCCTTCAGCCAGTGTTATTCTCGGTCTTCCCCTGCCTATTGATGTTTTCATTTTCAGGTTGTACGCTCTTGCTGCTGGCATCATTCGTTACATTTTCATTAAATGGCCAAACCATTTCGTTGTTTGTTTCTTAATAAACTTGGCGATGGGTGTTGTTTCAACAGTTTTTGTGATTACGTCGTTTCTCACTCGATCTCTTCTGTTTTTATTCACAGCCATTCTCAAACATCTCATCTCACAAGTGGTTAGTTTTCTTTCGTGTTCGTTTGTCAGTGTCCAAGTCTAACATTGGTAACCCAAAGTCGGTATAAATATTGTATTTACAATCTGTCTTTTTGTTGTTGTAATTTTAGTAATTTTTCCTGGTCTCTGGGTAGGGAGATCGGACGCCCGTGTGTATTTTTGCTCACGTAAAAAATCCGTTCGCAGTTGGAATCGAAAAGAGTAGTCTAACGGTGCTCCCCAGACAAAATTTGGAGTTAAATATCTACCCTGTGTATTTCAGGAACAGGTGCTACAGAGCCCGTGCACTGTGTTGAGCTTCTTCGGACTCAGACTTGTGTTAGAAGAAGAACGGAGCACTTATTAGTTACACCCGTGTGCCAAGATGTTGATCCGTTGTTCGAACCTCAAACCTCAAACAAACCAGAATAGTTTTATTTTCCCCACTGCAGTTTAAGATAGAAGAGCAACGCGGAGAGAAAGTCAGCTATTTTTATCTGACCTCTACAGACCGAGTAGACGATCTGAGATAAGTATGAACATATGTTTTATAGAAGTATTGCCTGGCAGGGGCTAGCGTTTTCTCTTTGCCTCAGCCTGTGTCCCGGGTATCAGTGGTGTTTGTACGGCATTAAATCTGGGCTGGAGGGCGATTCCAGTCTAGATAGATAGATGGATGTATAGATAGGTGGATGATTGGATAGGTTGATAAATGTGTGTGTGTGTGTGTGTGTGCGGATACATAAATGGATGGAAAGGTTGATAATTAGGCTGCCGTAGACATACAGATAGATGAATATATATATATATAAATTTTTATTCTGGTTAGACAAATGAAAGGAATGGCGGAAAATGAATAGCCGGTCGTATGGATGAATGGAAAGAGTAGATAGTCAAAATGTGTGATAGGTATGTGGATAAATAGATCATAGATGCATAGAAAGACAGATGGATGGAAGGTGGATAGACAGAAGAGGAGCCGCGTTAGCGCAGTCGATAGGAGATTCGCTTTCAAATCCAGCTGTGAATCGCTGCAGCCCACGGCCGGTGTTCGAAACCGGGCGGTTCCCGAGGTTCATCCAGCCTCTAGGAAATGGGCACCAGAGTTAATACTTAGGGGTAAATGGAGGAACGTCGCTTGAGCTACGGAGTTGCGTGCGGACGGCGACATAGGTGGACAGTTTCTTATCAGCTGTCCGTACTGGTGTCAGATAACTTAATGGTTTATACTGTCACATAACAGAATCAACACACCTACCACAATAGACTGGCCCACAGTCTGGACACCCCCATATTTGTTGATGTAACTATGATATCGGATGGTCCGTCCGTAGTTATATAGTTCGTTTGTTGATGGGGAGTCCAGCTGTGAGAAATCAATATAAATCACTCTTAGATTGTTTCTTTTAGGCGTTTAGTGTCAATTTGCATGATAAGACACATCTTCTACGCCCGTTCAAGATTAATTGTGTGACCGCTTCACAGTGTACTTGAGCCATATTCTCGCACCAATTGTCGTAGATAGGGACTATAATTTTATACGTCACTTCTTCTTAGTCCGTTCAAGTGTGCAGACGTATTTCAAGTTGTAGCCACTTGACCGTTAAAAAAGACAAGCTTCTTTATTCTCTTTGTCCATTGACATGGGATATTGGAAGATCCAACATGCATCAGTGTGGTAGTCAGGTTCTCTCGCCAACCAGCACCTGGGGAGAAACCGACCTGTGTTGACCAGCCATTGCCTGATATGTCCGACTGTTTTTGAAGTTCACGCCCACCAGTCTCTGGGAAGTGATTGTGGTTCGATCAATCCCAGGGGTCGTCTTAACTCGTACGGAGACGTTTTGAGTAACGAGACGTGGCAGAAGTCTACCTTCCGGCACCCTGAGGAGCTGCTGGATCCGACCAGATAAGTCCAAGTTAACATCACTGTAGCGGCCTAAGTCCAGATGTGCCTTCGTAGTCTGTCTCAGCTCTCCGAGGCAAGGATGATCATGGAAATGGATGCGGCGATGTAGAAAGACTCTTTCTCTAGTGTCATTTCTTCAAAGACTTGAACAATCGTTTTGATTCTTCGTGCTACTTTTCTTCTGCCTTGTTATATAGCGTTTATTACAGTGGAGTTTTAGTTCATCAGACTTCTTGTTCTTAGAAAAGTTTGGTTTTAACGGAATCAATTGTCGTAGTCAGAAAGGTGCTCATGTCTTGTCATATTCACTGTTGTTTATATATTTGACTGTGTTACGTTGTTTACCAGTCTGGGGGCAAAGTTAGTGATGGGGATGTCTGACCGAGAGGTACCTAAGAGTTCATAGTAACCCTGTGGAGTCAGAGCTCAAGTCACCTCATTCCTGAGACAGGTTGAATGGAAGTTTGAACCGAGGGTTAGGCCTCTAGACGAACGAGAGCCACCATTTAAAACACCCCTGTCTCAGAGCACCTGAGAGATTTGAGAAAATAATCCGTAAGTAAAGGTGCGCGACAAAACTGCCATACGACATATACCGTGTGCAATAACGTTGGTTCACATCTCCTGACTTTACCTTTACCTTTTTTTAGACAGAATATAGATCGATCATGGATGAATATTTGGATGGCTGGATTGATGATTGTAGAGTGGATTGATGATTGTAGAGATGGGTATGTAGATGAATGAGTAGATGGATAGGTAGACAGACATACGTAGATACAGCCGGATGGATGGATGTAATGCATGAACAACCTTGATTTTTTGAAGTAGCGTATAGAGATTTCGGAGTTTAGTTCTGTTCTATGAAGTATCGTTTCTTCCTTTTTTCATCCACATATCTCTTTTAAGATGTTTCTTTGACAATAAAACCAATGTTTGCCTTATAAACACATGAGAAATGTGGAGGAGAACAAACACACATGACTACACCATTCATTAGTACTAGTTTTAATTCGGGCAGCTAGGGTAAGATTAAAGGAAACAGTTCATAGAACTTGATGGAAGGATGCTTAGTGTACTAGGATTTGTTTTTTTTAAGCGAGGCATGAAGTCTGTACAAAGATAAGGTATGTGTGTGTGTGAGAGAGAGAGAGAGAGAGAGAGAGAGAGAGAGAGAGAGAGAGAGAGAGAGAGGTGGGTTGTGTATTTGATTCGCTATGGAAGATAGCGGGGAGTAGTAGTAGTAGTAGACTTTTACCCCACCGGGACATCACACAAGCGATAAACACCCGATGACACAAAGTGCCACCATGTGGATGAGGGTCACCCGTGGAAAGGTCCCAGAAACCGTGTTTATTTATAATCGAGCACTATTGCGGCCCCTGGCAAGAACCAGAGTAGGGCTTCAAATGAAAATGTGTATCTCACAAGGAGATGACTAAAATATGTAATTATCTGCGGGGAGTACATCAAGTCTATGTTTTGTTAGTCCATACTAGGTTTGGTGAAATGTAATACAAGGTCCGACAATTAAGAAATGAGACTAATAATAGAAATAAAAATAATCAACAGTTGAAGATATAACCTGTATTTTATTCAAAGTACGCCCCTTATGCATTGATACAACGAGTAGCACGATTTAACAAACACTGGAACAACCCCTGTAGTTCTTATGTTGCTATGGCCCTTGAAGTCGATGTTACGGCCCTTTGGATGTCATCAATATCATCAAAGAAGCGTCCTTTCAATGGTAACTTTAATTTTGGGAATAGAAAATAATCACAGGGAGACAAATCTGGGGAATAGGGTGGATGGTTGAGAACACACACTTGTTTTGGGGCCAAAAATTCGTGTTTTGATGATGTCTCGTGGGCACTCAACCCGCTGATGTTTTTGGTCTTCGGACAATGAATGTAGTATAAACCTGCAAGCAACTTTTTTCTTGCCAAAATCTTGCACTTAAATTTTTACGAAGGGTCTCTCTATTAACACTAGATTCATCTGCCAGTAAAACAACGATCTTCTTGTATCCGTTCTGTAACTTTTGTAATGAGTTCCTTATCACAAACAGAAATTGGGCGTCCAGGTCTAGTTGCATTAGTAATCTTTTCTACACCACTTTTGAATCATGAATACCACCTGAAAATCTGTGCACTAAATAAACAATTATCCCCATAAACTTATCGCATCAATTCAACTGTCTCAACGGTGCTTTTTCTCAGTTTTAAACATAATTTAATGTTAGCTTTTTGCTCCCTGCTGATTTCGTAACAATGCACATCTTACTAGGTCAGTAAAATGGCGGCTTGTTTGTTGCCTGCTTATCAGACGGCGATGCAAAGATGCTATATCATAGATGAAGTTTGCCTCTTTGGATTACACGCTTTGCTTTATAGATGGCACCTTTGTCTTGGCCGTATTAAAATCAGTCTCATTACCTTATTGTCGGACCTTGTATTTGTGGGTTTGGTTGTTGTTGCGTTCATATGTTTAAAGCACCCCAAAGGCATTTGGGAGCTAGTTATGTAAATGGCTGGATAAGTGGATGGATATGCAGGTAGATAGGCAGACAGACGAAGTGAAGAAAACATGACAGGGTAGGCAGGTTTGGGTAGACGGGTGTATAATTGGTTGTATGAAAAGAGCGAACGAATAAACAAACGAACAAACAAACTTTATTTTCAAAGGGTCAAGAGTTGGGCACTCGGGACTGCCCTTCTAGTCTCCCTCCTTTCGCACATCATGCCATTCATACATCAAGTAATAGTAAACATTAGCAGAAGCAAAATGTTAAATACAAGAACTGCAATGTGCACATTTCTAACTTCAGTAAACATTGTAATTGTAATAAATCTAGGGAAAATATGCTCTTTTTCCAAAATACTTTGATCTTTTATGGGGGCATGTAATCTGTGTTCAGATAATATTCGAACAGTTTCCGATTGTATGTAAAGGGACTAGTGATATTTTTCATTTGTTTTGGAAGATGGTTCCACAACTGAGCTGCAGAGTACGCTAAACTTATTTTGTTGAAGTCTGTCCTCGGTTTAGGGTTATGTAATATGTTAAGCATTGAGTATGCTTTCCATCATATTTAAATAACGGCCATAAGTAACGTGGAACCTTTTGGGGATAATATTAGTTTGAATATTAAGTTTTGTTTAAAAACAAAGATTGCAAAGTAGGTTGGTTGGTTGGTAGACGAGTTGTTGGCACTTTTATGTCTTTCATGGCGATAGTGTTCCAGTGTGATATAAAGAAACATGGAAATCACAACCGATGGAGACTGTGAGTAGCAAGACTAGGTCTAGTTAAAAAGAAGCTTTCACAAATGCATGAGATGTCAGCCCCCTTGTTGCCCAGGCATGTATTTTTTTCTGAAACGTTTGGCCCTCAACTTGTCTGTAGTCATTTTCTCCTTTGATGTTCTTCTTCGTCTGCCTTTGTAACCCCCAATCAGTGTTGCCACTTTTCTTTGAAAAAAAAAACAAAAAAAACATCCAAAACGGAGTCAAAAAACATAAATTTGCGTGGAAAACATCTAGAAAAAACATCCAAATGGAAAGAGTCACAAATTACATAGCAATTGATATGACTTACCCTAAAGAATCATGTTCTCATCTTTACTGAAGTCTGCCTTACAAGATCCACAGGATAAACTTAGCTTGGATGATGCAGTTGAAGCTTCAGATCCAAAATGACTGGTATACTTTAGCTGTTCCAATTTCTTTTAATACCCAATCAGGAAGCTGATAAGTGGAACAGCCTTTTCCTACTCTTATCAGGCCGAATTATATTGTCAAGACAGCATTTAAGAGGTCAAATTTACATCTGTTTCCTAGGTTAGATTTGATAAATTCACTCAAAATGAAAAACTTCTACCATCTGAACGTCAAAAACGCCATCTAAACGCAAGGAAAAACATCTAAATATGGATGTAAAACATCCAAAGTGGCAACACTGCCCCCAATGGAGCATAGGCCCTAAGCCAACTCAAGCCAAGTCGTTCTACTCTATGCTATCGCACGCAGCTCTCCCCATGTCCTCCCCGTCTTTTTTTTACTTCACGCTTCCTTCTCCATGTTTTTTTTTAATTGGGGGGGGGGGGGGGGGGGGGGGAGGGTCCCTTCCTTTTTTGCAATGTCCCCGTCGGTTCCATTGCAAAGACATTCTAGTCATATTGTTATCAGGTTTCCTTATTGTGTGTCCTATTCAACACCAGCGTCTTTTCTTCACCTTTTGGTCCGTTGGAACTTGTTTACTTTTTTCCCAAAGCTCTGCATTAGTGATTCTATTATATCGTTTATTTGTAGTTCATTATTCTTTGCCTTAGTTGTTCTCCATGTTTCTGCTTCATACATAGTTTAGTAAAAGTTTTCATTTCATTTGACCTCCACAAATTTCCTAGTGCTATGAAAGCTTCTCTTGTTCTCTTGCCTTGTGTTCATACTCTGTTCCTATTTTCTGCCCTCTGTGCAGTGGTGAGTAGACATAGGGATTAAACAACAACAAAACAAGCACACACGCGCACACATGTGAATAGGTAGCTTGGTTGATGAGTGGATATAGGTAAATCATCATCGTCTTCCTGTAACATTGGGTGTCGCTGGGTGACCTGTCTCTGTTGACTGATCAGCTCGCTCCACCTTTGACGGTACAGACGCAATGGACTTCATGGTAACATGCCTAAAGCATGTATCAAGATCTTTCTTGGTCTGCCTCTTCTTCTCTTCACGCGTTTCAACTGTTAACAGTGTGATGTACATTTAATTTCAGTTTTGAACTCTCTTCTCATCTTCTTAGCGTTCACTGGCTGTAAACTCTGGAGGAAAGTTCTGGTTGTTCCTCCACTTCTAGACTTTAGTCTTGTCCCAGAACTTGCATTTGCGGGCGCATTCTTTTTACAGATCAGCCTTATTTGTATGCAGACTGTGTCCTTTCAGGCAGATGCACTCCGACTTCGAAGGAAACACCTCTTAATTATTCGCCTGTTACGAATTGCAGTTGGTCAGTCCCCCTCCCCCCCCCCTCCCCCCCTCCCCCCCCCCCCCAATAAAAATGGGGTCAGGTAACTTTCATAGGGAAGTTGTGAACAAATGAACAGATTTAAACACGTGTTTATGTGCGTCAGCGCTGTCGAATCAGATAAAGACGAGTACGAAAACAATCTGTGTATCTTCAGTCTGCGTCTCATGCTCTGCTGCAGTTTTCTCCTGACCACCTGTTTTGATGTTATCTTCCCATTGTTTTCTTCCTGCCTGCTTAGCTGTGACACCTTTCCTTCTATATTACTGTGCTTCGGTTGTTTACTAGCAAGTATCACTGTTATGTTAACTCTCCTTGTGAGTTCCGGGGTTCCGTGTGTGTGTGTGGGGGGGGGGGGGGGGAGAGATCTCGCTTTGCCTCAACCAGCATGTCATGAAAGGCGTCTCTAGGAGATTGCTGAAAAAATATGTGTTGGTCCTAGCGGCGCAGATGTTACAGCCTTGGTGTAAACCATAACACAGCGTGCCAGTAGCCCTTGTAAGGATGAAGGGAAGGCAGAACAAGAAACCATATCTAATGTAAAACAACAAATACGGCAAACTTCGTATTGTAAAGGCGGCTGGCCGAGCGGATACAACGTCGGGGTCCCATACGGGAGACCCGAGGCAAAATTTGACATTCTAACCTGCACAGTCCATGGCGGTAGCACCAGCCATGCGGCCCTAAATCCTCAGTGGTAAGACAGACAGTAGTGACAGAAGAATTATTTCGTCCACTACCTACACATTACCTTAGTTGAGAAAAGATCACTGTTATGATTGTTGTCTTGTTGTTCAACTTTTTGATTCATAATTGGTAATCATTACCTATTAATTCATTCACTAATCAGTTACATATCAATTAGAGATACTGTACATTTTGGAAAGAAATGGCGAAGTTGGCAATGTTGTATTACATTGGCTCCCATATTATTTGGGTGTTGTGTGTAGGGATGGGGGTGGGGGGGGGGGGGGGGGCAGAAATTAAGCGAGTTTTCTTTCTTGTTAAAACTATGTTATCAGGGTCGACTGAATTGCACAACATCGAGCATTCCCATGAGTGCTTAGTCCGCCGATGCAGCAGCCACCCCCAAGGTACATCTACCCAGAAGTAGGCGTGATTCTGTGATGTAACCTACACGTGGTTCTTCGCGGGTGCTACGGGGTCGTGTGTTGAACTGAGATTCTACTTGTGTGATCTGTAACAGTGTTCCTCAACCTGTTTACACCCGCGGCCTACCTGACAACGCCAGCGTCTTTTCTTCACCTCTTGGTCCAGTACAACTTGTTTAATTCTCTCCCAAAGCTCAACGTTTCATCTTTTATGTGTAGACATTGGTTAATCAATGTTTGTAGTTTTTTGGTAATTGTTTTAGTTGTTCAATATGTTTCCACTCAATACATCAATACTGTATGTAGAGTGATCATTTTAAGTTTAAAATGTTTTAATTTCTTTTGGTCTTCACAAACTTTCTAGTGCTATGGAAGTTCATCTTGCCTTTTCCATTCGTGTTCAAATATTTATATCTCTTCCCCCCATTTTTGTCTGCATTATTGCCTAAATAGATGTATGACTGCACATCGTGGAGTGAGATACCATTCAGAGTCACGAGATTACTATTTGCTGGTTTATTCTCATTAAATAACCACTATATTTCTTCTGAGAACTCCTGTTGTTCAAGTGCTGCTTGAGTCCCCCGAACTTCTTTTCTCTTGTAGGTTCTAAACCTGGAACACGTTTTCCCATACTCCCTTGGCCTTTCCTGTTTGTATGGCATCAAAAGAGTGTGAATTCGCTTGTTGCTGTACTGTTTCTAACTGTCTGTCCAATACATACACCCGTCTGAGTATACGTGGTTTGCAAAGTACGAACACGAGATGCAAAAGCTCAGCGAATAGCTGTTGAGTAACGGAGGACATTACCTACACCTGCAGGCTTCTTAAAGGTTAAAGAAGGTAGGAATAACAACAAAAGGGATGAGTGAGTAACTGGCGTACAAGGTCTCCCTTGTACCGTGCGTATTAGTTGCTCTCGACTGCGAAATTAACTTAAACACCAGGGGAAACTTTACCGCACGACGCCGTTTGCACTGGGTGCTGTCAGCTATTTGCAGACCGACCTAACTCTCTGGTGCTTGCTGTCCTGCCTGTCTGACCCATACCATATGTTGGGATATCGGTAGGTGGTCCTCGGTGCTTTACTCTGTGTGTGTCAGCAGTGAGGCATTGGTCCGATAGACATCATATTCTCTTGTAGTAGATTAGTCGGGACTATCACCAGCGTACTCCGGACTGATCCCTGAGTGCCCCATCTCCTCCCCAGCATCCCGTGTCTTTACTTTCTGTATTTCTCATATATATATATATATATATATATATATATATATATATATATATATATATATATATATATATATATATTTATATATATATAATATTGTGCTGGTGTGGGGGCGGGAGGGGGGGGGGGGGGGTTGATCGATTACGTATATTCTGTGTGGTTAACCAAAAGTTCCGTGCCTTTAGTAATGCAGTAATTTAGTCCTGGCAGCTCAAAATTGTATCCCATATCCACCAGCCTGGATATGGATACAAAAATCCTGCCTTACTGACATGTTGATTCTGTTACGTCTGTTTGTTTCATACGTTAAGCTGGCGGCACTAGAGCATCCATAAAAAACTAGTTCTAACGCAGGACGATTCTATTCTTTGGTATGGCTGCTCAACGCCGTCTCTAATAAATAGAGAAGGCCGTGGGCTACTACAGTAATAAGACACGACAGGGAAAACCCCCTCACAGAAAGGACCCCAGGTGACTTCATAACCGCAGAGTGCCTCTGTTTTGTCATCATCCCGTAAAATTGCGTGTCTTTGGGTTTACCAATTGCTGTTGACTGTCTGATCAGCTTCCTCCATCTTAGACGGTCAGATACGATGGACTTCGTGGTTGCAAGCCTAAGACCTGTCCAGTCAGTCGTTATGTATCCATGCCTTTCTTGTTCTGCCTCTTTTCCTCTACTGAGCCCTGTTAGGTTAGTTGCCTCTGGCTGTTGTGTGGTTTTTCTAGGCAAATTTACCTCCAGTAGTTTGCCATTGCTTCCTGGACGGTCGGCTTTCTTGATACCACTGTCTAAACCAAGCAAGGCCCATGACTCGCAGCAGGGATCGAAACCGGCATGCCGGCATTACGAAGCGTTCGCATCGACTTAGCCACAGAGCCGACTGGGCTCTGTAGTATTGTGTTTAAGAGGCCATACGATCTTATTACACGCCACTATCATCTCATTTTCTGTCTTTTCACTGTAGTTAAAATAAGTTCATAGTTGCCAATGTGCTGGGTAATTATACAGGAAGGCTCGTCATTTGTGAGACGGTCACTGTTTCTTCTTTCTTTGTCGATATTTGCTTATACCGCTAGGCGTCGCAGTTCATCCGACGATCGGCAGCCAAGCCAGAACACGCTCAGTCGCTTGATATGCTGTGATGTTATGCAGTCTCAAGGTGTCAGTGACTCCTTCAATCTATGTCCTTCTCTGTCTTCCCCTGCCTCATGATGTGTTGATTTTCAGGTTTTTCGATGGTTACCGTTTACCTGTTTTATATCCCCGTGTCGATTTCGGGTTTTATTCTGGAGGAAGAAAAAGTATACACCCACTGTCCTATAAAAAGCATGCCGTAAAAGGCCACTAACTATTGAAGTTTCCTTCAAATGTGGACTACATCTGCCAGATAGGTGAGGAACCAGCAGTCTGCGCATAGATAATCCACTTTGTAGACCTGATGTGCACGCAAAACTCAAGTTCTGGAGCATGGCTAAAGTCCAGTAGTTAATGAAGAACCAGAACTTTCTGCCGGAAGAACCCACCATAAACAGCCCTTCTTATGTAAACAGAAGGAATTCGTTATACATTTTAAAGAACCCTGGTAAGTCATATTACTCTATGAACTTCCGGTGATTAGACCAATAATGTAAACAGTGTATCCATTTGATTTTCAGTAGAGTTTTGCAGTTTTGGTTGTGGCTTTATTATATGTTGATGTAACTGTAGTAATGCGCCTGGCGAGTGTTAGAGCAAAATATGCCTGGCAAAAAATTGTACAGTGTATTGTTTTTATACGAACATTGTTTAGAACATCAGTTATTTTTCTCCCTATTTTCTGTCATATTGCAGGTACATTTATTGTGTCGTACTGATTCGCCTAAATTGCTTGACTAACCAAAAAGAACCACCCCCCCCCCCCCCCCCCCCCCCCACACCCCATTGTCCGTTCCTCCTCTCCGGCATTTATCAGACAGCAAAATTGTTTATGAGATATTGGCTCCAAAGGTTGTGTTTACTTGTGTATAATCTCTTGTTTGTGTGAATATCATATAAGTTATAAGGGGATTAGGCATTACATTGCATCAGCTGGTCCCGCGTGGACGGATTTGGCAGAAGCCACGGAGAGCCTCAGATAAGATCCGCCGTAATGGTAATTATTGGCTAGCTCATCTACTGGGCGGGCTGACCAAGCTGGCATAAACTTGGTTGCTTAGGGGCGCCGAGACTTTGGGGCCGAGGTACCTGGAGGGCTCCCGCCGTTCGAATGTTTAGGGAGAATTCCTATAAAGGTTGCAGTTAGGCCTACAGCACCCTCCTCGCACCCATATTAAAAGTTAAAGTTAGTTGCTTAACCTTTACAGGACGTTGCAGAGCCAATCCCAGCATTTCTTGGATGTTGCGGTTTTTCTAGGCAAATTTTACGGTCAGTAGTTTGCCATTTCTTCTTGAACGGTCAGCTCATGGTACCACTGTCGAGTCGATGCCAACGCAAGAAAAATCGTCGGCAGCTGGCATCGAACCCGAAATCTTGGCATTACGACGCGCATTCACAACGCCTAAGCCGTCGACGCCGACTCCTTTTAAAGTATTTGTTTATAATTTCATATTACTACGCAGCAGTAGTAGGTAGTAGTAGTAGTAGCAGCAGCAGTAGGAGCAGCACAGGCAGTAATAATATAAGTAGTAAAAAAACATATTTAAATCGCAGTAAAACCTCGTTAAACGAACACACTTAGGAAGAACACCCAGTTAACATAAATAAAATTGTGATCCGAACAGGGATATATTATTATTATTATTATTAGTCCTCACTTAGCACGAATGTTTTTTAAAAAAGAACTCGATTTTCGATCTGTTGGTATTTGTGGTAAACAAGGTTTTACTGTATTATTATTATTTCGCATTTAAATAGCGCATCGGTCTTTAGTCTCTCCATGCCCCTATGAAATTGTTGGTGTCTGAGCCCTTTCTTCCCCAGGGATTGCTTTATGGCGGCGCCTCTTGCACTGCTGCATTATTAACGTTGAACACAACAGTGAATGTCTGCTTCCGATGACACACAGAGCCGTTTTGGGTTCAAGTTGCAAGGCAAGGCGTGGACGCTGCAGGCAGTTAATGAATTCTTCTACGGCCCGATATAAGCTTCTCTGTGAATGAGTTTTATGGCTGGCCATGTTTCTGCCGGCTGTGTTTTATGTGAGATGGCAGTCTTTTATGGGTATTGTATGTTTGCTGGAAGGTACTGGCGTTAACCACAGGCATTTTCAGCTTTGCTGTGTCACAAAGCGAATGTTCACTTTGTTCTTTTCTCCCCTCTCCTTCCCTGCTCCTCTTTTTCATTTGCTCCGCCTCATTCTTCCACTTCTTATATTTTCTTTTCACTCTTGTCCTCCTCTTCTTCTTTTTTTCCTCATCCTTTTCTCCTCCTTGTTTTTCTGGTCTTCTTCTTCCTCCTCCTCTTCTTCTTCTTCTTCTTCTTCTTTTTCTTCTTCTTCTTCTTCTTCTTCTTCTTCTTCTTCTTCTTCTTCTTCTTCTTCTTCTTCTTCTTCTTCTTCTTCTTCCTCCGGCTCCTCCCCCTCTTCTTCATTCCTCTTCCTCTTCCTTTTCTTCCTATTATACTGCTGCTTTGTTTCTTAGTTTTTTTCTTTGCCAGGTAATCTCTTTTCTCCGTGTAGGAGGAGGAGGAGAATAATAAGAAGGAGGAGGAGGAGAAGAAGAAGAAGAAGAAGAAGAAGAAGAAGACCTATCCATGTGGCTAAACCATCAAACTATTTATATCTTTCCATTTTCATTGCCTTTTACCCCCGTAAATCTTGCCTGTTGTCACTATGCTGTTAAGTCTGTACTTTTTCTTACATGTCCAAAGTATGTTGACTGTCAAGAGTTTGATTTTACATCCTTATATACACCCTAGCCTATAACATGTGACTTGTACAGCCACCTGGTTTCTGATGCTACAGACAGAAATGCTAGGCAACAACAGCCTGGTAGTGCTGCTACTGTGGTAGGGGATGGAAAGGATAGTTAACTTACCAGAGTGATTCTGAGAGATACAAGGAATTTTTCAGAGCAAATCTGAACCTCAGAGCATCGGAAATTGAAACTCATTATTTTAAGGGATTTACTACCAACGAACCAACCAGCCAACTATGTTACCTCCCCCCCCCCCCCCCTTTTTTTTTCACCCCTCTTAAAAAAAAGGGGGCAAAAAAAGTGCTGCAGTCTCCGCAGTGAAGTTTGGCTGCAATGCATCCAGAGATGGGAGAAATTATGTGGTGATTCCTCAGACGTTGCCTCGGTGCCGTTGTCGTACACTGTCTTAAAGCCACGTGAGCGGTCATTTCCGAAACCACCCACCGCGCATAACCGAACCCTGTAAAACGTCGAGGAGATCCGTGACAGCTTTAAGTCAGGTCACTGACCACCATTAGCCAGCAGCT
>CAJHNH020000192.1:177500-195000 GCA_905116865.2 Candidula unifasciata | reverse complement strand
CTAGAAATTGGTTGGTACTGCGACGTTCTGTGACTAGTTCTCTTCACCGTAAACAATTATCAGCTGGTTTTAAGTGTATTGAACGCGTGGATACAGGTTTGTACATGTTCCTGCGTCGTTTACCATCTACTGCTCGACTGAGCTCCCATCGTTCTTATTTTATATTTATTTACCCGAAATTAGTTTCTACTTAACTTATTGGATACGCGATTATTTTACCTCTGTGCACGGATCGTCTTGTTACGGTAAACATCCGATTCGCTGTATTTTATATTAGTTTTACTTTCCAGTTACGTCTGCATTGATAAAATAAAACTGCATTATTAGTATACGCCGCCCGGGTGGTGACTTTTTTGTAAGCGTTGGATTGCCCCAGTGTAACTGTTCTGTACGCCTGAACTGTCAGTACTGGTCACCACTTCCACTGTGTTAGGCAGGGAATGTTTGTGTAGGCACCAAGGGGAGGACCATCCGTCCAGTATGGGCCCTGCTGGCACAGAAAGACCTACTGCAACCTACTGTGAGTATTTTGCAAAGAAAAAGTCATGTCTCTACATTCTTTGGCTGTGTCACGACAACGAGATAACTAGAGTACATGGAGACTTTGAAAAAGTTGTAGCGGAAGAGAGAAAGAGGGAGACCAATTTAGAAGATGCTGCAGTTCGACAGCTTTGCATAGAAAATGATCCATGTTAGAACTGATTACAAGTATACGAGACAAATATTTGTAGAAAAACCATGACCACCAACGCCACACGGCGTTGTAACACGACTTTTAGGTTTAGACGACAGATCAACATCATGACACAAAGGTAGTAACCCATAAGTGCATAAACTCCGTAGCACCAGCGAGGATCCAGAAAAACTTTGGGTAGATTTTTAACTCCAAATTTTGCACGGGCAGCGCCGCTAGGCTACATTTTCTCGATTTCCAACTGCCAATGAATTTGTTTACGTGCTAAACAATACAGACGGGCTTCCGATCTTACTACCTAGAGACCAAGGACAATTACTACAATTCCACGTGAAAATTTTCGCCTTCACCGGGGCTTGAATCCGGGACCTCCAGCACTCTAGGCATACGCCATGCCCCGAGACCACGCGGCCCCCTCGTATACTTGTAATCACTTCTGACATGGATCATCTTAAGTGCACATCTGTCAAACTGTAGCATCTTCTCTCTTTACCTCCCTCTGTCTGTCTGTCTTTCGCTCCAACTGTTTCAAAGTCTCGATGGATGCACTCCTGTTCTCTCATTGCCACGTATAGACTATACAAAGAAAAAGTAGATATGGTTGTGCGGGGTTTCTGGAAATTGTTCCTGTTGAATTCGTATCCGAATAGTGGCTTCTTGAGTCAGGTGTCAGACTGTCATGTTGCAGTCCCAGAGGGAGAAATGCCATTAACAAATATTATAGAAACGGCATCACCGCACTCAGGAAACACTCTCGTGTTTTTGTTTTGTTTTGGGTTATATTTTCATTATCGACTTCATTGAATATTGGTCATTCCCATGCATGCTCAGTCATTCCCATGCATGCTCAGTCATTCCCATAATGCTCAGTCATTCCCATGCATGCTCAGTCATTCCCATGCATGCTAAGTCTGATGCAGCAGCCACATTAAAGCGTTGCTACTGGCGTGTGCAAGCACACCACCATTGCCAGAAGACACACCACACAACAAACACCCCGTCTCTCTCAACATAAATCCAAGTGCATCAATGCAAACTGGCTATGTCGCAGTCTTGTAGGATACACATACAGCACATATATTCTAGTTAGATTTTATGTAAACATTTTTTTTTTTTTTACTTTTCTCTAAATGTTGCCCATTCCTTGTTACTCTGGCAGCTAGTGTTTCACTGCTAAATCAAGAGAAAAGGTAAGGACGGGAAGAAACAGCTGCATCCCATAGACATGTAAAACTATTAGTGTTCCTATGTGTTTAGAACTGAAGGGAGCCGATATGCAGGTGCAAAGTACACATGTGCCTGAGAGGCATGGGACAAACATTTTGCATACATATAAGTCAGATTTGTAAAACGAATGTGCACACAAAAATCAAAATCTGAAACAGTACCAAAAGTCCATAAGTTGACGAACAACGAGATCGGAGGTTACAGTCAATGTTTTCAGAGGGGAAGAGAGTCCATATCAAGTGCCTCACCGACCGGCTTGGGGCGGGCTGGCCTGTCTACAGTCTGCGATCTTCAACAGCATGTGTCAGTGGGTTGACACCCCTCCATGCCATGGCAAAAGACTGTCAAGAATGGTCTCGTGTTTTCTTCATCTGTCTCCTTTTCCACATATCTTTTCAGTGCCACAACATGTTCCAGAGTCCTTCTTCTCATAATATGACAACAAATTTACGACAGTCTCTTTCTGATTTTTGATAAGCTAGTTTTGAGTCCTCACCTCTTTCAGAACACCTAGACTGCTCCTTTTGGCTGTCCAAGGAATTCTAAGGATTTTTCTGTAAAACCACATCTCGGAGTTCTCAAGAAATTGTTTGACTTGTTTATTAAATGTTCAGTATTCACGGCCATGCTTTTTAAAGCACGCGAGAATTGTTTTCCTAAGCTTTAGTGGCATGGATTTATTGCATGAAATGTTCTCAAGTTGATAAAATGCCGTTGTTGCCTGCCCAGTTCTGTTCCTTATCTTTGTAATGCTTCTTCCGTCGGATGGTATTCACGTGCCTAGATAGTTACATTTCCCTACTTATTCAGCCCTCGAAGTCGTGGTACATCTGCCGGTGAGGCATGAAAAAGGCAAACAAATAAGCCAGTCAACGAATGTACACGCAAAACTCAGGTCCAGGGAAAAGCCAAAAGTCCAAATGGACAAACTACCGGGACCTTTCTCCGGAATACACAGCCGGTGAACGAAGAAGATGTACTTATTTTAAAATTACGCCCTTGACTTATATTACACATTTTGGCACTATTCTCTTCTTTGATATTATTCATTGTCTCTCTTGTATCCTATTACTGAAACTGAGGTCCATCTTAATCACTGTCTACCTCCACTTTATCGATTGATTGCTGTAGTTCATGAAAGCGTCGCATGGAGGAGTTACATGTAGGTTGCCTGTCTTTCACTAGTTGCCTAACTTCTGCCGATGTCATTTTTTCATGTCCCTAGTGTCCCTTTTACTCCCTCCAACCATCTCTTTCTTGGTCGTCTACTTGACTTGTAGCCAGCTGTCTCATACGTTTAGGTGTTTCTACCTGTATTGACCCCTTTTTGTGGTGTAGGCAGGGGGTCTGAGCCTGAGGGTTGAAAGCCGCATGGCTAGTGCTGTCGCCGCGGACTGTGCAGGTCATGATTTTATTGTCGCCCCCGACAGAAACAAACCCACAACCTAACCGAGGATTCAAACCCGGGTCTCCCGCTTGAGTACCCAGCGCTCCAACCATTCGACCAGCTGCTCATCACTCTGTATTAACAAGCATAAAGGCTAGACAGTTAAAAAAAAAAATTGTAATCAGTAACTGGACCATTATTAGTTAAATAAATAAACAGTAAATAAATAACATTATGAGAAAGGGGTGTAGCAATTTGGGCTTGTCTAACAACTGCATTTTGTATAGCAGTTAACAGAATGTATAATAAAGCAATGACCCGACACCAAACTGGCATCAACACTGAAGAAGTTAACCTGTCTGCAATCTTTCCTTACGAGCAGTACAGCCTAAGGGGTAGAGATTATAGACTTTTACTTATTCTTATTAAAGTTCCTAATTTTAATTACAGTTAATAGATATAGGGTTACTTATGTTCCACCTAACGCTTTTCTTCCTGATGGTACGCATTACTGGCATCTTTTTTTAAAGCACTGATGTAATAAACACTTTGTGGTCCCTACCTGCACCTTTTATTAGACCCATGTATGTAGTGAGTAGCGGCTCCTTCTTGTTCCCTACCATCTGTTCTAAGGTGTTCTTCTCCATCTGCCACTCTCCTGCCTCTGGGTTGGCAGCTAATGTCTGATATTTACCTAAGCGCCAATCAAAAGGACAGAGAGCAACACTGTAATCACGTGGTAACGCGCTGAAATATCAACACGGCAGATGTGCGCCGGAGGTGTGCGCCGTTTTACGTATATGATCTTCTTTGGCCCTTTTGTATACGCCTTGTTTAAAAAATATAGGGCAGCCATTGACGCACAGGATTACCGGAGAGAGAGAGAGAGAGAGAGAGAGAGAGAGAGAGAGAGAGAGAGAGAGAGGTCGACAGAGTAGTGCAACGATAGCCCACCTGCATATTCCGTGAGCATATTGTCAGTTAATTGTAAATGTGCTACATTAGCTGTTAATGATCTGTGGTGGCTGTTGTTGATTTGCGATACTCTCCCCCCCCCCCCCCTCTCTCTCTCTCACTTACTCACTTATTCACTCACCCACCCTCCCCATCTCTCCCTTTCCATGCCTGTCTTTCTTTTCCTGCGATCACTCACTGAAAGGTTAATACCCAGTGACCCAAGGTGACACTATTCAGATAAAACTCCAACAGAAGCAAATTCCAGAAACCTTATTCAGACGTATAACATGGTTATATTTAGGTACCTAACCGTTACTAAGTACGGGGTGGGGGGAGGTGGGCAGGGGCTATGTGGCGAAACGCTCAAACCCTTTGCCTGGCTCTCTGTAGGTGGCAGATTCGTTTTTATTTCGACGCCGTTGTTTACGAGTGCAATTTTTTACGGAGGTCCCTGGTGATCGTCGCCGGAGCTACAAAGTTCATGCTTTGTGCGACGTTTTTGGCAGGCAACTAGCTGATCTGCGGAGAGAGGCTAGGCCATGTAGGATAAAACAAACTCTAAAAAATCTTCTATGTTTGCCCAAAAACTACAAAAGAACTTCTGTGTTCACCCTTAAACGACAAGAGATCTTCTGTGTTTACCCTTTAACCTCAAAAGAGCTTCTATGTTCGCCCTGAAAGCGACAGCTAATACGTTGTGCTATGGTTTACAGTTAGGCTGCAGTATCTGTGCCTTTAAGTCCAACTACTGATTTCACAAATTTCCTAATTAATCCTTTTATGACATGCATGTTAGGAACGAGGGAGCCGCATTAGCGCAGTCGAAAGAATACTCGCTTTCAAATCCAGATGCGACTCGCTGCAGCCCACAGCCGGTTTTCGAAACCGGGCGGTTCTTGTGGTTCACCCAGCCTCTATGAAATGGGTACCAGAGTTAACACTCTGGGGTAAATGAAGGAACGTCGCTGTAGCTACGGAGTTACGTGCGAACGGCGACACAGGCGGACAATTTCTTATCAGCTGTCCGTACTGGTGGCAGAGCACTTATGGTTTCTAACAGTGGGAATGTAACACTAAAACCCAGATGGGGAGCTAGAGATGGAACATGTAATCACAAGTAGACGATGTGTGGATTTCTGTGTGTGTATAGAAAGAATTACCACTACCTATTCTTGTTTATGGTTTGATAATGTAAAGTTTATCACCGGATTGTCTCGCACGCACTATCCGAGCATCTATTCATCCCCCTTTTATCTGACACTGTGCAGGTTGCAGGCATCATTGAATGCAGTAAACAGTTGTCTCTACAGCAAGTGATTTCATTCTCCTCCCAAGTGTTGGCCCTGACGTCAAGCCAGCATAAATAATCTGCCTGGCAGCCGGAATTCCCTCCACACGATCAAGTATTGCCAGCTGGTATCTCCTTACCTGTGCGTTGCAATTTGAGATTTTGTTTTTCCTGTTTCTCTTTAGCACGGTATTATCCAGCAGTTGGTATAATGGCCACCATAGTGCAAATCAATTGTGTGTACAGAGTTCCGACTACCTTGTGGGCAGGGCTACCAATGCTGCCCCCCCCCCCCCCCCCCCACACACCCCAGATCAGGGTTTTTGTATGACGCCTTGGAGAAATCTGTTTTAAAAAATGAATTCTTTTATAATTGTGGTAAATGTTTCGTTTCCTAACTATAAATGTTGTAAACTAACAATCTTTTTTTTTGGGGGGGGGGGGGGGGGGGGGGGGGGGGGGGGGTCTATGTATTGCTTGGATGTTTGTTCAGCTAAGCTGGGTTTAAAAAAAAATAATTCAATTGGCAGCCCTCCTTGTTGGGTGAAGTATGCTATCTGTTAGGCCATGTCAACATATCGTTGCAGATGGACACCCTATGGATACGCCGGCGTTATTGATGCCCAGAGAGCGAGCGAGAGAGAAAGAGCGAGAGTGTGTGTTTGTGAGAAGGAGGGAGGGAGAATGGGGGAGGGGCGATTTAAGGGCAGTGCACCCACACCGTTGCTATAAATGAGAGATTTCAAATTAAAGATCGTCAAACTTAGGAGGAAAACCACCATCTATATGAGAGGTCTTATCAGAAAGCATAGGGCTGGCACAGTGAGCCAAGAGACTAACATTCATTGTGAGCGAGGGAATATGAGCACCTGTTGACGTGTCCGGAGTGCCATGAGTGTAACCGAATCGGAAACTCACAGCTCAGATACAGAAACAATAATAGTGTGTTGTCTTTGTGAAAACTACCAGACACCGAATGTGATGGCAGGCAGGGTTGCCAGATAGAAAACGTCATTTTATGCCAAACCATCACCCAAAATATGCCAGAAAATTGCCAAATACATTGTAACAATGTACTCACCTCATATCAAAATCTCTAGATTAAATTCTTCTTTGTCATCCTCACTGGAACCAGTGGAAGATGCAGCATAAACCTTTTTGATGTAAGAATCTTTAAGCATTTTCTCAGATGGAATGAAGTCTTTGCAACATTTCTTTGATATCAATAGTTCTGTTCTAATTCTGACAACTGCATCAAGAGAATCCAGTTGTATTTTGTGTCTTGCTTTTGATTTAGTTGAAATAACAAGAGAGAATATTCTCTCAACTACAGCATTGGTAACGGGCATTATTAAGCAAGTAAGGGCGAAAGTGGCCAACTCTTTAAACGCCTGATGTCGAAGTACGCTTATCCAAAAATCTTCCCTGTTTGTAGGTAGTCCATCTTTCTTAAATGTAGCTTCTTCTTTCCAGTTGACAACAATCAGTTTTCTGTGCTGTTCTATAATACTGATGTTGTTTTCTGCTAGGTGTAAAAATGGTAGCTCTAAAAACTGTGTCCTTGATACTTGATTTAAAACCGCCAAAGGGCTCAATTTATGACAGATTTTGACATATATTCTCGGTGGGAAGTCTACACGTAATTTGATTGAGAGCTTTCTCTAGCACAGACATGCATCTTTCATTAACATTGTTTATTTCTATCTGAACTTTAGTCCTGTTATTCTTATGTAGGAACGCATTACATTCCGTTAGGAATTTAATACCAAAGACAACGTGATGAATATTTTTCTTCTGCTCAGTGACGTCATACAATCTGTTCTTAAGACTTTTTGGTGCATGGACAATTCTTGGTATAGTTCATGTGGATCAGCTTTTGTTAGTTGAAAAAGACTTTTCAGTCTTTCAAATTCTTGTACAATTCGTGTCGCAGACACAAAGTACAAATAATTATTGTGGTCTAACAGCATTTCCTTTAACAATCTTACTTTATATTTTGTGTCAAACGTTGTCTGTGCTACTTCAGCACATGTGAAATAAGCTTTCAATTCTTTCCAGTTCACCAACATATTGAACATAATCTTTCCACGCACAAGCCACCTAGTAGATGACAGTTTCTCAAAGGGAAGAGGAGCAGTTCGTTCTGATTCAAACTCCGTAAATGTGTTCATCACTCTAAACAGTTCTTTAAAGGCTTCTCATCTTAAATCACTATGATAAAAACCACTGAGGTGTTTCTGACAGTAAGAAACCAATATTTGTTGGCAGCTTGGCAATTGCACTACATATGCAGAGTGCTAGTGAATGGCAAATACATCTGAGCTGTACACAAAAAGGAGACACATCTTTAATTCTGGACCATACAGAGTTCTTGCACCTAACCATGTTTAAAGGGCGATCTGACGCAAACCCAATGCAATTTGTAAGACTCCGACCACACCTTTTGATTTCCTTATCAATCAAATTAAATAAGTTTTCTTCTGTAGCCACTTGCAGGTAAATTAAAGCAAGAAATCCAGTAAATATTTAATTTTCCCTGCCACGAAAAAAACTAAATATAATGCACAAGTACTTTTGAGTGGAAACGTCAGTAGACTCATCTATAATGATGGCATATTTCTTGTTCCGAAAATCCTCAATAAGGTCATCCTTAAGTGTAGGCGATATAGTATTTTTTATTAAGCATAAACATTTAGTTCTATGCACCTGTATGTGCTCCAATATACACCCCTGTCCAAACGCTCTCATGATTTCACTTAAATGATCAATTGTGCCCATTGCACAATGGCAGGTCATGCTTACAGCAAGTTGCAACTCTGCTGCTTTAACTTTATCATTACTTTGCCTAGGAGTTATTTTTGTAATAAGCTGTGACTGGCTTTTTGACGGAGTTTTCATCCTGTGTTTTTCGGATTTTTCATGATTTGAAATGCTAGTAATTCTTGGTGCAACAGTGCACTGTCACAGTTTACAAAATGCTGCCTCTGATCCGTCTGAAGATCTTTTGAGCCATGAGTATGTTTTATACCAATTACTATTATACTTGCGATTGCTGTCATAAGATGCTTTCCATTTTTTGGATGACGTGGCCATTGGTAAAAGTAATAAAATCTATCACAGATAGAACTAGGTCTATATCCTATCTATTTTCTGTCCTCAAGTAGTTCTGAACAGTCTGAATTCCTTGGCATCAGTGGTAGGTTTTCGTTTTATATCTCGCATTTATTCTAGTAAATTAACATAAATTACAGAGGTTTATCGCAGTCACGATCCGTTTAGGGAGACAACAAAACAATAAGAAATGGCGCGAATCTCCGTTAGTCCGTACCAGGACATCACAACAAAGTCAAACTGAAATACAGATTTTAACTGTAGGTCTACATTGCTTTTAGTAAATTTGCATATTTATAACAGAGGAACCATAAAGAAAATGTGAGCACATCTTGATAAAAAATGCCAGGAAAAACCCAAATATGTCAGAATATGCCAGTTCATTATCTCATGCCAGTTCAATTTCAAATATGCCAGATTTGTGGAATCTGGCATAAAAAATGCCAATATGGCAACCCTGATGGCAGGTCGGGAAACACAGACCAAGGCCGGTGGAAACAACTAGAGAGGAACGAGATGCCGGGAGGGAAGGTGCCACTGGTACACGGCGAGGTCATCAACAGCCAGAATAGGGATTCAGGACTCTTTCAATCATTAAAACAATATTAATAATAACAAGTAATAGCTCATAACATAACATTTTTATAAAAGGCAAACATCTTATGCCAGTAATAAATCCTCATCATCATCATCATGTAGCAGGTCCTTTGCAGAGCGTCGCTCTCATCACAGTCTGCCTGAAAGAAACTCGGTCTCTCACCAGTTCTCCCGCCTCATGAACTTTCACACTCAAGGAGTCACTTATATCCTGTGCCCATCTTCGTGTCAGGCGACCCCTGCCTCTCCTTCTTGGTACCATGCCTTCTGCTATAATTTTTCCATTCCGTCGTGGCGCTTGATATGACCAAAATATTTCAGCTTTCTAGAAAGGATGTTGTTTATTAGCCAATCTTCCTTGATGTTCAGATCTTTTAAGATGTCAGTATTTCTCATCTTCTTTGTCCAAGATATTTTGAGAATCTTTCCATAGCATTTCAGCTCAAAAGCCTCTATTCTCTTTCTTAAGTTCTGAGAGATAGTCCACGACTCACATCCGTATGTAGCCACAGGGAAGATGCATGCTCTCAAAATTCTAATTTTTATCTTCTTGCTTAACCATAGACTAAGGCTGTGCATTGCTATGGATATCCTCATTTTAATAATAAATACAATTTAAAAAAAAAAAAAAGCTAATTAGAGTAATGAATATCCCGATTGTTAGAGAGAGAGAGAGAGAGAGAGAGAGAGAGAGAGAGAGAGAGAGAGAGGAGAGAGAGAGAGAGAGAGATAGAGAGAGAGAGAGAGAGAGAGAGAGAGAGAGAGAGAGAGATATGTGTATATAAAGACAGTGAGCAATTCATTCATCTAAAATGCTTATACTTTACCGAGTGTAAAAAAGTTTAAAAGGGACACTTTTCTACGTTTTCAGGCGTATTGGGCATAGACCTGTATTTTATAAATCAATCAACACTCGATGGGCGATGTAGTCAACGTCACACCTTTCGCCTTTACCTCCCAGGTCTATCCCTGGTACCAACTGAAGGCTGAGTCGACCTAGGAGAGAAAGTTATCACGTTGTGCTTAATAAATTTTGAATATTAATGTTACCTCTCCTTTGGATTAAAAAAAAAAAAAAAAAAAGCAGACGGAAAGCGAGATCGTGCTTCAGCTTGTTCTCATGGTCTTCACTCTACTGCCTAGGCTTAGTTCTATAGAGAGGAGGAACTTTGTAGGCAGCTCTCGTGTAAAGGGTTTGTTGATTGTGGTTTGTCTAAGATTTTTTACAAATAGAATGTCTGCTTCGTCTATATTAGCCGGGGCCACATTTTAAGCTGAATCGATCGACCTGTATGTCAAAATCAGTGTTTACAACAACAACAAAAATGCCAGCGCTTGAAGAAGATTCGAACATATGAACACTGAATCCGTAGACAAGTGTGCACCCCACCGTGCTACCCGTCCGCCATCCCCATTTGTTCAAATTAATGTGTGCCGTCTCCATACTGAAAGTTGGCTACAGCAGGCTCACTGCTGCCTTTTGAGAACATGACGTGGTGAAACCACAGTCTCTTCTTCGACACGACTCTTGTTCCACAGTCCAAATGCCGCGAGAACATTCCGCCACGGGAACCAAGGCAGTACTGCCAACGATGGGTGTTTACCCCTAGATCTGGGGTTTTGTTTGACCCTCTTCAGTTTAAATTTTGAAATCTGGGGTTTAAAAAAAATATTCTTATATAAAAGTGGGTAAATGTTTCGTTTCGTAACTATAAAATTTGTACTTTTTAACAATCTTTTTTTTTTTTTAAATTTTGTTTTATGTTCTTTGCCTATGTATTGCTTGGGGTTTTTGTTAAGCAGAGCTGGGTTTTTCAAAAAAAAAATCTGATTGGCAGCCCTGAACCAAAGCCTGACACTTCCGGGATTGTGAAACATCGCCAGTAGTGCACGATCGTAAATAACGAGTTTTTATTTTAATTTTAAATCCAAAAATAAAACGGTAGCGAACGAGAAAAACAGCGCAATAAACAACGTTTACCGGTTAGTACTAAAAAAAAAAACACCTTTGCAGTACATCCTTAACCTTCTGATTTCTCTCTAATCGGCATGAATAACGTTGGGAGATCGAGGATATTCCGAATTCCAGAAAGGCACAAGTCTGCATTGCCATTGGGGGATAGGCTTCTAGAACAGGGTTTCTCAAAGTGTGGGACACACCACAGTACACCATAGGGAGAAAGTGTTAATATTATTTTTTTTTTTTTAAATAACTTTTCTTGTTTTTCTTGTAGTTTTAAATTTCGTCTTCTTTGTTTTATTATCTAGTCCTGTCAGGTTTTGAAGAGGCATCTGGTCCGAGCCTTGGTATGTGTTACGTAAATGTGGGTGGCGGGGGGGGGGGGGCGTATTGCTCCTTAACAAACAGCAGGCGGTTAGCTGTTCTGCTGAGAGAGACCGAGCCACATGGGATAAAACCCTGTGCAATAAAGTCGATGCTTGCGACTCTAACTTTTACTGTAAGCGCGAACGCGGAAGAAGAAATAGTTTCAAGGGTTCCCCAATACAGCTTTCTATCCTGGCTTATTTGGTACCTGACTCAGGACCAAGAACCAGGTGGTATATGTGGCCTTAGCGCGTTGTCAGACAAGTCCTGTGGGGAAATTAACTTGCGATTAATGCCGACTGTTTTCTTAACTTGGTGATGTACTTTTTTTAAAAAATCAACATTCTTTGTGCAACTGGAAATCGTATAAAATTGATTTCTTCTTGTCTGGGGAATTCGCAGGATCAAACCAGGAGCAGGCCACCACTTGTCGCACGTATAATGACATTTACCAGTGTGTGCGACGTTCCCTACACTTCGCATGTCTACACCATGCAGGCATGTTTACCCGTGCACTGGATTGTTGGTTTACATTTAAAGTTGAAGTGGGGGGGGGGTCGGGAGGGGGGGGGTGGTTTACTACATTGCACCTGGTGTGGCCTGGACTCTCTCAGCAGAACGGTTAGCAGCCTACCAAGAGCGTCACACAAAGCACGAATTCTGTAACTCCAAAGACAATCCCCATAACTGTTAGCACAAAATGCACGAGTAAACTGAACGACTTGTCCGTGAAACGAACCCACAACCTTCAGAACCTGAGGCAAACAGCTTAAATACTTTCCGCCACGGAAGAAAACAGTAGATACATCTTTCCACGCCATCGATGTATCCAGCATATGAAACTAGTCCGATAATTGTTGTAGACCTCCCAGTTTGGAGCTCGGAACCTCAGTGTTGGGGTGGCGATTGGGGAGGGTGGGGGTGGGGGGGGGAGGGCAAGAATAGACCCATTTTCTCCCCAACAAGCATGTCGTAGAGGGCAACTTAATGGGGGCATCATTCGAACACCAAGTACATCTGCCCGAGAGGCAAGGAACTAGGTGTCTGCATACATATAAGCTAGATGTGTTAAACGTATGTGCATACACTACTCGGGTTCTGAAACAAAAGTAAAAGTCCTGAGTTGGACGAATACCTTGAACTTTTCGCTGGAGTTTCCAGCCGATGAAGGTGAAGAAGAAGAAGAAGAAGAAGAAGAAGAAGAAGAAGAAGAAGAAGAAGAAGCAGAAAAAGAAGAAGTTATAGACCGAGGGAAACTTGAGAAGTCGTGTTGTCAGTGAACATATAACGCGTTGTTTCATGCAGAACGAATAAGTATTAGGGCTGTACCGAATAGTGATTTTCACTATTCGGCCGCATACGAATAGCTGGACCAACTATTCGGCCGAATACGAATACGAATAGTGAATCATCATCGTCATGTGCTTTGCCGGCTGGCATGGGCGATTATGCTCCGCCACAATCTGCGATCTCCTGCAGCACGTATTAGCTCGTGTGCTGACACACCTCCATGAAAAACCTTCGTTCCATGTTGTCAGCATTAGGCCAGCTTTTTGTCTCACTGAAGGTATTTCCAGCTGTACTAAACAGGAAAATACGACAAATACAGAGAGTCAAAATGAAAACCCGCAAGGCGAAACACCAAAAACAAAAATAACGCCGACGAAAAAAACAATGCCGTCCTTACAAGTCGCCCAGCCTCCCGCGTGCTCACGAAACCAGACGCCGGGCGGCCAACGCCAGAAGATCAAACAACAAAGACAATCAAGAAACCGAACGTCGATCAAAACATTCAGCCGCTGCCGTTTCCACGAGACGACAAAAGAACAGATACGACACCCATAAAAGATGACGAACTCCTGTTACTTCAAAGAATCAACGAAGAGGACACTCCACTCAAAGAAATCAAGCCGACAACACTAGAACACTTGCTTTTCTGCCCCTCTTACATTTTTAAGTGTTGCATTTTGTTTCTACAGCAACACACCTAAAAACACTATACTCGCAACACATGCAAGATGGAAATAAAGGGGCACTTGGTACGCTCGTAGGTGGTGCACAAAGATAACGCTTCACAGTATAAACCAAGGTGGGAAGTCTTGATGTTTTTTTTCCACGAGTCCAGAAACGGTTGTGAGGTAACCACTATTCGTATTCGGCCCGACCGCAACTATTCGGCCGAATACCGAATAGTTATTGGGTCCACTATTCGGCCCCGAAGCGAATATTCGGTACAACCCTAGTAAGTATACCAATTTTAACCAAGTTCACAGACTACTTTTTAAAGAACAGTCTAACAGAGTCAGTAATGATCAAAAGGGCACATGCATATGCACAGATGCATCGAAGTATGGCATGGGCGCTCTTGCCGTATAATCAAGGGGCACCACCTGAAAAAAGGTTGGAGTCCGTTCGTCTGTTGAGACATCATTTATAGTATTTGATATGAACTGCTATCATTTGTTGTATTTGATGTGAACTGCTATCAACTGTTGTATTTGATGTGAACTGCTATCATCTGTTGTATTTGATGTGAACTGCTATCATTGGTTGCTTTTGATGTGAACTGCTATCATCTGTTGTATTTGATGTGAACTGCTATCAACTGTTGTATTTGATGTGAACTGCTATCAACTGTTGTATTTGATGTGAACTGCTATCATCTGTTGTATTTGATGTGAACTGCTATCAACTGTTATATTTGATGTGAACTGCTATCAACTGTTGTATTTGATGTGAACTGCTATCAACTGTTGTATTTGATGTGAACTGCTATCATTGGTTGCTTTTGATGAGAACTGCTATCATCTGTTGTATTTGATGTGAGCTGCTATCATTTGTTGTGGGTAGTCAGATGTCCCTTCTGTTAGGGCCAGACCCTATCCTAACCGAGCCAGCTGTTCACCTCCATGTGGGTCATACAGATGCTAGCAATGCTAGTGAGGCTAGGATCGACATTGGTCTCGAATGTGTGGAAGCCCGTCGAACTCTACAAACTTTTGTCTGCTGTGAGACTGCAAGGGAATCACAGCAATTCTCCGTGATGGTACTATCACTCAGCCCCCGAGCCTTGCACTCATCGCTCGACGAGCCTACGAGCAAGCTAAAAGCAAGTGCGTTGCTTGCGTTACAAATAACTGACTGGTAACAGTACATGAGTGAACAGCTTGACTCCAGGGAGCTCAGACAAGTACAACAGCAGTAACAGAATGTTATCATGTCAGTGTTTTTGTTGGCGCCGGCTAGTGTCTCGCCGTGGTAATCAGTTTCGGTTTAGACGATAGATCGACATCATGACACAAGGGTAGTCACTTATAAGTGCTCCGTTCTGCTTCTGTCTCAAGCCTGAGTCTGACGAATCTCAGCGCAGTGCACGAACTCCGTAGCACCGGCGAGGATTCTGAAATACTTTGGGTAGATTCTTAACTCCAGATTTTGCCCGGGCAGCACGTCAGGCTACTCTTTTTCGATTTTCAAATGCCGAGGGATTTTTTTACGTGCTTAACAATACACACGCGCGTCCGAACTTACTACCCAGAGACTAGGAGGCAATTACTAGAGATCCATGTGAAAAAATCCCAGCCTTCAACGGAGCTTGAACTAAGGACCTCCAGCACTCGAGGCGGACGCCATGCCATGAGACCACGCAGCCCCATCGTGGTGATCAAATACGGCTGAGCACACAGCAACAAACGTTTTTCACCTGCTGTGGCTGACTCTGGAGTGTCGGTCATTTAGGTCATGAAATCTCTAAACACCAGCTTATACTTCAGTCCACGTACTACATAACCGTAAACTTACAGAGTTCCTCCTCCTCCTTCCTCTTCTTCCTTCCCATCCTCATACTTCTCATCTTCCACTACCCCTTCTTCTTGTTCTTCTTCTTGTTCTTGTTCTTGTTCTTGTTCTTCTTCTTCTTCTTCTTCTTCTTCTTCTTCTTCTTCTTCTTCTTCTTCTTCTTCCTCCTCCTCCTCCTCCTCTTTTTCTTCTTCTAATTCACCAAAAGGAATACAAAGGGAATTTTTTTTAATTACGAGGGGATGTCAATAAGTAAGAGTCAAATGGTTTTGGGTTGGCAGGAAAGTGTAGCTGCTGGTTTCTAAAGGTGTCAGTAGGTGCCAGCAACATTGAACTTTATGTCTCCCTTCGTTAGGTGGCGCTAGATGTTGCATGCGCACTCGCAACCAAGAACAAGATGGCGACAGTACTTACGAAGTGTAGCCTTAAAAAACAACGTGCTGCTGTGCGAGTTTCTCGCATGTTTGTGGCAAAATAGCTACTGCAAAGGACATTCATGTTGAAATGCTTCATGTTAATGCTGACAATTGCTTATCCAGTAAAGCGGTCTAAGCCCCTAACGATTTCCACCTTTTTGGTTCACTGGAAACCCACCTTGACGGGAGATTTTGCAAATGACGCAGAAGTTAAATGTGAAGTACAAATGCGGTTTAGAAAACAGAGCACACAGTTCCATGCATCCCTTTTAGGGGAAGTGATAGAACATTGGGATAAATGCATCAATGTTGGTGTAAATTATGTTAAAAAATAAGGGACAGCGTGTTTTAAAGAATAAACGGTTTTTAAGTTGTTATCGTCTCAAAGTTTTTTTTTTTTTAAAGCAATTATTTGCGACTTACTTATTGACACCCCCTCGTAATAATAAATTTATAAACACATACTTTTAAAGAGAATTTCCATCTCTGGCTTAAGGCATGCTCAGCCTAATTATAAAGTTACTGACGGATCTCCTAAATATTTTTTATGGTAGTGAGGCGGGGGAGGGGGGGGGGGAACTCATAGAGCCTGAGACATCAGGTTTCGGTGCCTCTGAGAAACCGCTTATCTGCCAACTATAGTTGTAAACAAGCACATCGTAAACATGATAACACAGCTGTCAGCATAATCAGAAAATCAGCAACGAATTTTGCGGTAGAATAGAAAGGAACAGTAACAGTAAAAGTTCTCATTTATAAAAACCAGCCATGTTATTTTCTCTCTTCCATTTTCCCCAGCCGCAGATTCCTTGTACCTTGGCTAAAATTGCTATCAAAATTGTATGCGCTTGTTTACCAGTCTCCCAACAGTCCATTAGCGTTCAAGGCAATTCAACAGTCCTCCGTGGCGGGTATAACTGCGCGAGAAAATGGATTCCCTGGAGTTGGTGAACCGTTGGCGCAAGAATATGATGTTTCCTATTTGCATATATTTCCATTTTAGTTTTCCCTTTTGTGGTCATGTTTTTGTGAGTTTTTGTTTTTGATGCGAGAATTTGCAGTTTAGTTTTCGTATAGGGTTGCTTCCTTTGGGCCTAGGCTCGTAAGTGTCCCAGTCTACTTACCTAGATCAGAAAAAAATGTTTTAAGTACAGCACATGGCATTCATAGTTTGCAATCCAGGACTTCGTTTTTTCTTTCTTGTCTTTTTTTGTTCTCACTGATAGTGATTTTTAAAAAGAAGGCCTATATGAAGGCTGTAGGATTGAAGAAATGGATCAAGAATTGACATCACTGCACTCTGACATTCCCACACGTGATCCGTCCCTTCTTCAGCAGCTAACGAAGAGTCGACCTGCTAATAGTACCAGTTGCAACCTGATTACAAAGTTGAATGTTGAATTAAGAATCGGCATCATAGCACTCGGGACATTCCCATAAGCACTCCGTTCCTATTTTTAGCAGCAAGCAAAGAGTTCCAATTGCGATGATACCAGTAACTGTCTGATTGTGCATCGGTCTTGCTTTTTCCTTGGGGGTTGAGCGTCGATCAGATTCCCTGATGAAAAGTCCGCATATGTTTCTCCCTCAGTGTTAAATATCTTCCAGAACTTCTACTCACCTGCCGCTGAATTAGTCTTTCAGTGTATGGATTCTCTGTTTGTTCTGTTGCACTGTTCATTTGATCGCGGAGAACCTT